>JAHDVE020001763.1:0-117354 GCA_022606495.2 Halesus radiatus | reverse complement strand
AACTCACCCACTGACCAGTCTAATCATCTCGTATGACAGGTAATAATGAAGAGATACCACACATACTATAATGTATATATACACCTACAGTTGTCTCGCTCTCATGCCGTCTCTCTCATACAAGACTTTAGTCGCACGTTCATTAGATGAAGTATGTATGTACATATTCATAAATCACAGATGTACGAATTTAATGGTATTGTGTGGTTCAGGCGTGCCCATAAAAACACGCCTCGGGCGAGTAAAAGTTGTACCATTTCACTGTTACCAAGATGCTGTGACAACCAGTACCCACATACATCGTATAAATGAATACATCATGACTACACATATATCACATGAATTTAAAGCATTTAAAAAAAATCATATGACCAAACTGGTTGGTGTACAGCCTAAGTGACCTAACGCAATAAAAGAAAGTTTGATTTAAAATTAGCTAAGTATCTCATTTCTTGTAACATAATCTAAAGGAATTATTAATGTATCGTCGGTATCGGTGAAGATTTGATGGGGGGAGGACGTCGGGGGGATTATTTATTAAATCAAAATAATGATAATATTATTACGCAATACGATAGATATGGTATCTTTAAAAAGAAAGAAAAACATGTTTTTAAAATTTACATAGGCTTTATCAAAATGAAATCAGAAATACGACTTTTTCTGATAATCCTACGCACTGTTTTACAAAATGTGAAAATAATTTCAATCCTTTCCCGGAACGTTTTTTTTTTTAGTAAACTTCACCAATCTTTTGTAATCCGCATTAAAAAAATATTAAACTTAGTGAAACTTGGGGCGGGTTGTTTCACAAAATTTGAAGGATTCATCAAAATTTCAAAGTTCATTTTCAAGTTCTATCCAAGTTTTGTTATTATTAGATTACTGACCAGTTGTTTCACAGTGCTTGAATAATAACAGAACTTGAATAAAGCTTTCTCGGAACTTGAATATTAACGGGGAGAGGGACTTCGGAGAGTTATTATTTATAAATTCAAAATAATGATAATATTATTGTGCAATACGATAAACATGGTGTTTTTAAAGAGAAAAATATTATTACGTTTTTTTTTAAATTTGTTTGGGCTTAATTAGCATTTATCAAAATAAAATCAAATCATTTTTTTTAATTAGCATTTATCAAAATAAAATTAGAAATGTTACACATTTCTGACCGTTCTACGCATGTTTTACGAAAACATTTAAAAAGTTGAATATCCTTAAAAAATGCTGTGAAGGTTTTTCTTCAACATGTCGATAAGATAAATTTTAAAGAAAGAACAGTGTGTAGTTTAATTTTGTCATAAACACTACGTAACTTTAATGTTTTTTTTTTTATTTATATTTAATGCCGATTATAAATCTTTGGTTAAGTTTATTTACAAAAACGTAACGAGAAATGGTTAAAAATATTTTTCTACACTTTAAAAATAATATTCATATTTTAAAAATTTTGTAAAACATACAAAAGGACGGTAAGAAAATATTTTGCTATTTAAAAACATTATGTTTATCGTATTGCGTAATAATTCTATCAATATTTCGAAATAATAAATAATTCCGCTCCAACGTCCCTCTCGCCCTTAACTTCAAAATGTTGATGAATCATTCAAATTCTGTGAAACAAACCGCCATTGGTGTTTATGATAAAATGCAACCACACAATATTGTTTTTTTTTTAAATATTTTTTCTCGGAATTTTAAATAAAAACCTTCGAGTATTTTTTGAGGATATTCAACATTTTAAAATATTTTATAAAACATACGTAGGATGGTCTGAATTATGTTGATCATATTGCGTAATAACATTATCATTACATCGAATTAAAAATAATGCTTCTCTGACGTCCGTCTCCCCCTTAAGGTGAAGTGCTATAAAACATTACGCAGATAGGTATTTAAAACACGTCCCAAGTAGATTTATTCTGGAAACTCGTTAATAGTTTTTTTTCGGATATTCAAAGGATTTACAATTGATTTCGCAATTTTCAAGGAGTAAGATCAGAGGCAGCGGAGGTTGCTGGTAAAATAATTATGCAAAATATTTCTTAAAAACACCTATAGATTGATTGTGCCGTGTTGCGCTTCTTTTCCTTATTGAGGCAACGTTTCGGATACCCTCGCAGCGCTATCAGGACAGATATAATATAGAATAAGGTGAGAATATAGAAACATCGTTTTAACTTCAAAAATAGGTTCTCGACACATCGGTGTAGTTACAAAGGTGAAACTTACAGTTATTTGGGTACCTAGTCAGTTAATATTTAAAAATATATACTTCACGACAAATAACTACAAAAACGCCAAACAAAACGAAAAATCAAATACGAATAGTGCGATTCGTATTTGATTTTTAATTAATGCTCATAATAATGCTCCAACATAATTTTAAAACGTTTTACAATGTGAATACCGAACACGAGTCCCAACTGCCCAAAGCCAGTGGGACTATGGCATCCCCAAGTGTATGTTGTGAGGTTGGAGGGGTGGGAGGGAGAGGAAATGGGAAGGAAAAAAGTTTGGAAAGTAGCTGGGTAATCATATCTGATTAAAAAGTCATTTCAAGCAACGTAACGATTTCATTCTGAATGGCGGTCTTTCACCAGGGCAATACTGAAAGTTTTTATCACAACTATGCTGAGCTTTTCGTATCCAGCCCCATTGGGAGGTAATGCGATTATGCCCTCTGAATGGTTATCCACCCCTGATGCTGCTCGTATTTTCATGACTATTTACAATAGTAAATTGCGTGATAAAACGCTTTGCATTGTTGAGACGAGTTGACAAGATGTGAGATAGAAAGCAAATGCAAATAAATGGTGAGAAATTTCAATTAATTGCGAAGCAGGTCTGTAGTACAGGGTTTCCCCTTACAAAGAACCACGTCTTCAATTATTTATTATTATTTTAGACAATAAATTCGTTTTCCTTTGATTTATAACTCTCTATTGTTAGTCGGAAGAGTTTATTGCATGTTTGTATCTACGGAAGTAATCTATACCTCATCTTGTTTCTCTCCGTACGACATATTTGTACAATGAAATTGTATTATTACAGAACATCCGCACAACACGACATATAATAGTTTTCCGTTTAGTTACCTGATGTGAACGTCGGTCTCGGGACAAGCAATTTCCTCTCGTGATTGTAATCTTCGTAAGGTTGGTGATAGTAGATCCCTTGGTCCGATGGCATCTCGAAATTATCATTGTGGAAGTCCACTTCGTCTATTCCTGCAAAGGCAGCTGGGGAATCGTGGAGAACCGTCCTCTGCATGGAGTTTCTGCGCATCTCTTGTCTGTATTCTTGCTCTGCCGGAATGTAGTAAAAACTGGAAGAAGTGGGTTCTCCTTCGGGACTTGGCGGATTGCTGGCTTCGGGGGTGTCTCCCAAATGCCTTCTCATGAAAGCGTAGTTTTCCAAGTCCCAGGGGTCCACGTAAACGCGCGTCGATGGGGTTTTCGAAGGCGAACTATCATCCTCTTCACTTCCGAAATCCATCGAGCTCCAATAATTTGAAGAGTTTCCGGGCATTTTAAAACAATAAACACACCCGTTTGTATAAATAACAATACTTTTTTAATTCATTGAAAATTAAGTCTAAAATCAAAATGTATGTTTTGCGTAAGGGGAAACGTTGAAATATTTTGATTTTATTTCCAACACGCACATAAAACTTTCGTTTCGCGCTATTTTGTTATTTAGCTGAAGGTGGCGCGCATTCCGGGAAAGTAGGTACCGCTCGAACTAATCTCCGAATGCCACTGGCGCACTGGCCGGCTTGCCGCACGAACACTGCTGCGCAACCATGTAGCCATGGCGATGGCGGGTCGGGGAAATGGCGGGAAAAATGAATCGCATTCTCGTATCGCCAAAGGAACAAGTGGCACGTGAGCCACGTTTCTAGTTTCTACACACACCTAAACAGTTTTCAGTATACGCATTCATAGGTGTAATGCATGGTTATTGTAATTTGTATGAAGAATAGCCCAGCTCCGTGTCGTAATGTAACTTTGTAGGCAAATTACTACGGTATCATATGGACGAGCTGGTAATATTGTGTCAATTTGTGTGTTTAGTTATATAAGTAAAAATTAATTCGTATAATTAACCATATTATTGACATCAGCGACGCCCCGAGCTTGATATTTTGTAGGTGTTTGATTTTAAAACTAAGAGAAATAACAAAAATTTTGTTTATCATTTCCTTGAGCACATAACAAAATGTAAAAGGTCTGCACTAAAACAATTGACATTTAATTCTTTTTTTTTTCAAAACAACGACAGGTGATAATAGCTGTATAAACAATTGTTAATTTTAACGATGGATCACCGCCATACAGATTTTTTCGAATATATATTTGAGTGTAACGATGGGTCAATTGCACGAGTGCCCATTTAAAGTGGCTTCCACACGAGCGGGCGGCCCAATACTAAAAAAGCCACAGCGTCGAAAGGTTCGACCATCCAGTCGTCCTTTCCTAAAGTCAAGCCCAACTTTAATTTATCAATTTTTATTTTGGAGCCACTGTTTAAACTTTGTATTTAAAATTTACTTTATATGTTTCACACGTTTTTTATGTATTTTTAAGTATTTTCTTTCATTTATACATCTATATATTTATTTTGTTACCCGTCTCAGAACAGACATCGTCTAGTGAGATGTGTAAAGTACATGTAAATGTTTAAATTTTATGCCAATAAACGCCCGGGTTGCCGGCAATGAAACGAGTTGATACTTATAGGATTTTTTGCGCTATTTTCAATGGTAAAATCGGTTTTTCATATTTAAAAAAAAAAAGTAAATAGGGTCAGTGGGCCGGTTGTGGCCACCTTAAGGATTTTTTCGTTTTTGAATGAGCACCAAACTTGCACATAAATGTAAATTATAATTTTTCCAACATTAATGTACAATAAAAATACCTGTCTTTAATATATGTAAATATATCCAGTAACAGTTCTTTAATTATTTTTAAATATTTTTTTTCATTGAACTGGACCCATGCATTAGTTGTGGCCACAATTTAATCAGTTCTGGCCACACCCGCGTGCCGGTTTTGGCCACATGAATCTATGTAGGGAACTTACATTTTTTATCTAAATTAAACACAGTAATGATTATAAATCGATGTTTATTATTCAAGTTATACAATAAACTTATAAAAAATAAGATTTAGCGCAAATTTAGACCTGAGAGTTCGATTTCGAAAGTATAAAAAGAATTTTGCCATTTGGTTGTACCTGTAAACAATGGTGGTGGCAATATCATTTTAATATCAATCTCAGCAACAGATGCCAAATCAGGAATTTGTGGCATTGTGAATTGGCTACCAGTGGTATTATATTTTCTCAGGTACCTTATCTCAAACTCATTGTCTTCGTCTTTTGAACGCAATATTTTGCCGACATAATAAAAAGTGGCTTTGGGATTCTTGAATTCAACCAGGACATAATCTCCTTCCAGGGGTGTTCGATCTAGTTCTTCGAAACCCGACGGCTTTACCTGTGGAATCCAGTCTTCGCAGTCCGAATGAGATGTATCACGCAAATTTTCTTCCTCTGACGTCTCTGAAATTTAAATGGTCGGTTTCTTTTTTTTAATGTTCTTATTTATTTTTTTAGCTAGTTTTATCTGTTTTTGTTCTTCTTTTCTGTCTTTCTCCTTTTCCTTAGCCATCATAATATCTTTCCATTTATCTGATGTTAACACCGAAGGAATATACTCTATCTTTCGACTGGTAGTATTTGTCTTCTTTTCAGGCCATATGACGCATTTTTTCACTAATTCTGCGGCATTAGTCGGCATATTCAATTCTACAATCTCAGAAGAGGATACAATATCTTTAGATGTTGATGCTGATACGTCCAGGATTTCTTCGTTTACCTCTATTGGAAATGAAGGTTCAATAACAGGAGTTTCTGGAGGCGTTGTAACTCGATCTAGATTAATACAAGTAAGATCTGTATTTGGCAATGCAGTATTATCGTCTGAAGGCCAGCCATACTTTATACAGGAACAACCCTTCAGTACAACCTGTCCAATCCATACCAGTGCTGTAAGTGACTTTGAAATCTTTAAGCATATTTGGTTCAATTTTACTCTCCAAATACTGTAGATGAGTCGATTCCACTAGGCGCATGTTTACATTAGTTTCAGTATGTTTTGGTGCAGTTATAATTCTTTTATAGTTTACAAAATCAGGACCAAATGGATAAAGTCCGCATGACTTGAATCCAGCTTTCACATTATTAGAAAAATTAGTATCATTTATCAGAATATTGTTCAAAGCAGAAGGGAGATTAAATTTAGTTATTTCTCGTCCTTTATTATCAATTCTCCACTTACGAATGTACTTCAACCAACGTTGCTTTAAAGGAAAAAATACAGCCACGTCCAGTGGCTGCAGCATATGTGTTGTGTTTGGAACCAAGGCTATGACGATAATTCCGTTGTCACTGCAAAGTGAACTCAGGTGAAGAGTCAGATGGGATTTATGTCCGTCTAAAAATAATACGATTGGAAATATTGTACCCTTTTCTTTGAGATAAGGCAGGAACAAATTACCAATAAATTCATAGAAAGACTCAGCAGTCATCCACCCTTTGTCTGTCTTAACAATAGACCAACGATTAGGTGCATTTTGAACTACATCTGAATTCATTCTTTTGTATTTGTAAAGTGTCAGAGGTGGAGCTAGTTCTTTAAGAGCATTTACTGTAAACAGAGTAGTGATATTTTCTTTATCACTGTTTTTTGAAGTGTCGTAAACATGTTCGCCTTTCGTCGCTAAGACAAGTCCTTCTTTGGGGGCTAAGAAGAATGAAGTTTCATCGCAGTTCCATACTCGAGCAGGATCTTCAAAAATCATACATCCATCAGGTCCTAACAAACTAATGACTTCTTCAAACCAGTTTCTGATTTTTTCTTCGGTTATCAATGCGCGTGCCTTGTTTATGTACTCTGCATGTTTTTTGCTTAAATCAGGATGTCTCGTCATAAATGACTCAAACCATGTCCTCCCAGGGCGATTATTGATGAAAGGAGTATTGATGTTGCCAGTAACAACAATCTTCTTTACGGAATCTAATAAACATTTCCTGTTAATTGGAAAACCTGCCCGGGCACAATCTTTAATCCACCGGACTAGTGACATCTCTATTTCTATACCAAGTACAGCTTGTGGTCCTACGTGACCTGAGGCCGCTGGTGCACGTCCAAATATTTTGTTACGCAAAGTACTACGGGGGACTTTGTAGTTTTTACTAGCAGTAGATACCTTCATACCTCCTTTTATAGCATCGAGTGCCAAAATCACTTTCGATGGTGAATAACAAAAAAGTTTGCGTTTTGAGTGCTCAATACCATCTTTCTTCTTATTTGCCGGAGTCATTTTCACAGTTCTGAAGAAGAAACATAATAATTTATTAAGTTAAAATATCAAAATTAGCGGATATGTACATTTTTTAGATAATGGCCAAAACTAGTACTGTATGGGAGCCACTTGTGGCCACCAACGTGGCCACAACCCATACATTTGTATAAATTCTTGTGTCAGTAATGGCCATATCGAAAAATCATGTTTAAACAACCAATTTGCTAAAAATAACCTCAAAAACATATTACTTTACCCTTTTATAATGGGTACAACTTGTTTTCAAATAAAACATCAAAAGGATTACAAATATATATTAAGATTACAGTGGGTTCCTTAAGGTTTTGGATAACAATCTCAATAAAAAATTCCGCAACACTTATTCGCATCGACCAAACACAAACTGTTAAGGGCGAAGACTCAAAGATAGCGCTAAACGTCACTTTGCGGGTTGCTAACGTTAGAAATATAACAAATAATGTATCTCTAAATTCTATGCGAGTGGTTAGGAAAATGTCTAAGGTTCCGAATGGCGACAATTCTTTAAGTGCAATGCTTTCCATTCTATATGAAATATGTACTGCAATATTAAGAAAAACGCTAAAAGTGCCTTCACTGTTTTGTTAACTACGCATATTACACACAGTTTTAATAAAAATCCTTCCATAATCTCACTTTAATAAAGGTTAACAACCGATTGAGTTAATTGGAAATACTACAAAGTACCTACATTTCTACTGTTATTCACTTAAACTTTATGAAATATTTTATTCTATGGCGCCATATAAAATTCCATACGAAAAAAATACGCCGCGCGCTGGTCACGAGATTCCGCGAGAGCGGGTCATTCACGAGCTGACTCCAGAGGCGAGAGCACGTATGTATTTACTGTCATTATAGTCTACGCGGCTACGAAATATTTAATTTGATTAGTACTAGGAACGCTGAGGAAACCGGTGTTATTCGATCGGGGTAAGCAGAAATTAAATCATTATTATTCTCCAACAAAATTTATTTGAAATCGTCTTTTAATAAATTGTTTTCTTTTTAGTTATTCAAAATGGGAAAAAATAAAGGCAGACATGTGTATAATATACAAAATAAGAGACCTGTTTCCTGGAAGAAAAAAACGACTAAGGTAATAATAATAACATTATTGAAATACATGTTTTCAGGGGACACTTCGAACTTCTAGAATTTTTAAACGATTTCTATCAAATCGGGTACAATGGAGTTCAGGGTACACTGAACTCGAATTTAACGACAAAATGCATAATTTTGGTGGCATTTTTGAATTTCTTGAGTTCTTTACCGATTTCGTTCAAAATCGGGATTAGGGTGTTTGGAAATGTACTGAACTCGAATTGAACGTCAAATTGCATAATTTCAGAGGACATTTTGAATTTCTTGAGTTCTCTGCCGATTTCGTTAAAAAATTGAATAAGGATGTTATGAGATGCACTGAACTCGGCATGAACGTCAAATTGTACAATTTCAGCGGTCGCTTCGTTAGATTGTTTAATTGTGAAGAAATAAACACTTAATAGTAACAAAAAATAAAAATAAAAGGCACTATGTATAGGTACTGTCAATTATTAATATGTTATGTAGGTGGAAGATACTCTCAGTATCGCCCTGGTGAAAGACCACCATTCAGAATTGAAACGTTGCTTGAAATGGCTTTTAGCCGTGTTTGGTGACCAGATCTGAATAGCCAGGTATTTTCCCACCTCCCGCTTCCCCTTCTCCTTCCTCCCAATACCTTCAGCCTCACAACATTCCCAATTGGGAATGCCATAGTCTCACTGCCTCCAGACGGTTGGGAGCAGTTGGGATTCTTGTGCGGTATTCATATAAAAATAAAAAAAAGGTACTAAAAAACAAACAATGTGTTACTTTCCTAATATCCGCATATTCTCATAAGTTACCTTATCCTATACCCACAGATTGACATACTTTACTTACATATAGTCGGCGGTGTAAATTTTGTGAATTAAAAATAAACTTTATACTTTCGCTTTTCCTCTTTTGTCCGACTGCAAATTTAAGTTTGTCAACCTTCTATTAATTTATTTTTATGCATTGAATAAATAATAAATGTATTCAGCAAATGTCTTTTATTTTGTATTTCATCAATTGCCAATACGGCGCGGGCGTGTTTTACATTATCCACATTTCCCCCAAAAAAGTCGGCGGCTTGCGGTGCTTCGTTCTGTCGAGTTTGGCGGCTAAAATACCTAACGGCGATGAGTACGTGGTCTTATACTGGACCCTTAACAATAAGATTTATTGTGTCACTTGTCAACGAAGACCATTGACAAATATGCATTTTGCCATAGAGTAAAAAAAGATTCGATTTTATTTAGCTTATATTTCGACTTGTAAAGTTGAAAATGGCCAGAACCGGCCCAATGGCCACAACCGGCCCACTGACCCTACATTAATTTTAGGTTTTTAGTAGATTTGAAAAGCGGACCCCCGCCGTGGAGATTTGTTTCAAAAATGGACATCTACCAAAAGAGCCAATGATAACCGGATAATATTCAGTTAAGACGACACAATACCCTAAATTAAAATTGGTTAAGGGCGTTCCTAAAGACCGATGGGAGGAGTTAGCGGGCGCAATAATTCGTGTTTCACGACGCACGTTTCGTCTGTAGTTTAAAATTATTGCACAGTGTGACACATCACAATTTTTTTGGACAAATAAAAAAAAATCTTTATGATGTTTAACTGCGTTTATGAAAATTATGTTTATTGTTAGCATTAGTTAGGTAATAATATAATTAAATGGTGTCTGGAAACTCATGGTACCTACAGTGGAAAAATTAAATCATCTGCAGCATATAAGAGTTCCCAAATATTCATAAATCACACATCCTTCCTTTGGTGATTCATTTTTGGGTGGAAATTTTCGAGGCCAATAAAAACTCAAAATCAAACGATTTTCAGGTCAATTATATAGGTCGTTCCGCTGGTTAATTGCCCGAATCGCTGGTTAAGTCTGTAGGATACATCCTGATAAACCCCGATATATTTATACATAAAATTATTTAAGCTGATATTGTCCATTTTGTTCTAAGGATAATGGAACCCAAACATTTACTTTTAGGTATGTATTTATTATGTACCTATTCCATTCCCACAAGCGTTTTCCTTGGAGATATAATTTTTTTCGGGATACAACTCGTTTGGTCCTCTTATTTCCCATTTTAGCTGAAACAAATGCTTTAGCCCTGAGGTTGACTTTAATTTGTAAATTTTAAAGTCATTTTCGCCTCAGCGGAATGATTTATTTTCACTGTGAAATTAGCAGTGACAGTATTAAAGAAATTATAACAGCAACTTGCATTTTTGATAAAACTAAGTTAAATAACTAGCCACGGGTTTTTTTCATGTCAATGCACCAGAGTCCCAACTGTCCTGAGTCAGTGGGACGATAGCATTCCCATTCAGGGTATGTTGTGAGGTAAAGGAAGTGGGGAAGGGAGGGGAATGGGGAAGAGGAGGTTTGGAAAGCACTTGGCTATTCGGATCTAGTCACCAAACATAGCTAAAGCCAATTCAAGAAACGTTTTGATTATGAATGGTATTTCGCCAGGATGATACTGAGAGTATCTATCACTCGAATATAAAATTCTACTTCAACTCAAGTTTCTCTAAAACGACTACTAGATTTAGCAATTTTCCTCTTGTACGAATAATTTCTGGACATCATGTATAAATAATTAATATTTATATTTATAATTACGTTAATTTAACAAAACAAAAAAATACAAAAAAGTTCTGCATAAAAATTGTTTTTACGCGTGACAGATGTTTCACATTCCGAAATAATACCTTCACAGACATTAAAAAAATTGCACAGCAGATCTTTTTTGTAATAATTAAAATTACGTAAATAATGAATATTAAATATATTAAGAATTGATAGTAGAGTTCTAGAACATTTACTTTAAAACAGTAAAAATTAAATGTTTATTTCTTTGTCCGTATTTCATTTAAAATGACACACTGTGCGCTTTTAAAATATAAATTTATACTATAAAATAACATGTTCTATTAAGTTGCGGAAAAATTAAATAATACCTTTACTTACGCGTAGAAGAAGTCTAGTATAAAAAAAAACAGAAGATTTCAATACTAGAATTCAAGTATTCGTATGAATAAACAAAATATGTGAGGAAATAAGTTGAGGTAGCGGCGGGCCGTAACGCGTCTTATCTCGCCGAATGTTGAACGGCAACTAAAGATTTAAATGACATAAGTGACGAAGACACGTATTAAAACATCGGCGCGCCCACCGTCTATTCGAAGTGCGTAGGGTCGATATTGCTTTGGCGGGCATAGAAAACGATTTTTTCTGAGGGGTGTATTTTAATTAATTCTGATGAATATATTCCTAAAATCTCAGATGTTTGCACGGTGGTATCTCGGGAAGTTACTAATTCATCTTAAAAAAAATAAAATTCCATCGTTACCGCTAATGTTATAGTTGAAAAACGTCTTTAAAATTTAAAAAAACGTTTTACGTAAAAAAAAATTAATGGTAAGGTACTATTTTTATTAATCTAAAATATAAATAACATCCATCCAGTGTGTTTCCTTTTGAAAAAAAAGATACTGTACTCACGAAGTCGTCGGAATTAATTAAAATGTGAGTCTCGGGCAAACCCCGTCATATGTGGTGATATCAACTCTTAAGGCTGCCACTGTTATCAACATAATAGGCCTTCCACACGAGCGGGCGGCCCAATACTAAAAAATCCATTACGTCGAAACGTACGACCATCCGGTCGTCCTTTCCTAAAATTAGTAGGCTTGACTTTAGGAAAGAACGACCGAATGGTCGAATCTTTCGACGCCATGGCTTTTTTAGTATATGGCCGTCTGCTCGTATGGAAGGCCTAACAGAACTAATATCCGTATCCTTAGGTTGTAAACGTCAATGGTATTGTTGTACGGGCTATGCTATTTTAGTTTTGTTAATTGTAATATTATCAGTCGGTGAGTAAAAGTTAGGTACCAGAAATGTTACGAGTTATTATAATCAATAAATTTAATTCAAGTTCGAATTCAAAAGTAGGCTGTGATATCATCATGTTTGGATCAAAAACGGGCAATTGCCAATTTTTATTTAAAATCGGACATTAAATTGAAAATTCAGATTCTGTATTATCAAAGCTTCATTTGTTTATTTTTTAAAAATATATTGATATCAGATAATCCACATTAATTGAGAATTTTTAAATCAAATTATGAAAAAAATAATTATCAGAAAAATAATAAATGCAAGCAGCTGTACAGCAAAAAACGGAATTTTCTCAACTTTTTGGAAACGACAGATGTCAGTCTTTGATATTAAGCCTCTCATTTATTCAATTAGAAAATTTCTATGCTGCAGCGCCCATGTATACAAATGTTATTAATAATATATATATTTAAGCACTAGCTGTGCTGGAATTGAAACTCGACTCAAAATTAAATCTGTAATTAGATCAGTAATTGGAAATTGCTGGAGGCCATGGCAGACCAGGCCTCAACATGGCCTCAGAATGACACAAAATCAAAGTGGCGCTAATTATCGACAGAGGTAAAAACATCCAAGAGGGTGGAAACATTTAAAAAAAATTCTTGTTTATTGATTCTAGATTTTTTGTGGTTTACTGTATCGCAGGGCTTCTTCGGGGTAAGGGAGGACTGCGGGCGTGAGTTCCAAACTATTCAGAATCAATTAGAACCACTATCAATGTGCACCACTATACAAGCACGAATCTGTTTAAAATGATTTGCCCTTATTTAAATGTTCTTAACAACATAGATGACTGTACGCTATTCGTAACTTATTTTAGAGACAACAGTAAGACACGAAATTGCATACACTGGGATAAAGGCCTTCTTAGACGATCAGTTTGATATATCCTTTTGTAATACTAAAATAAATGATCAAATTCACCGAAATAGTTTTAAAAGGTGCATTGCAGGTAATAAAAATTCCCAGACTAGACCGGCCATAAAATAATTTAGCACAAAGGCTAGCCGAACCTATTGTTAGAAAAATTGTAACTACTACATCATAAAATAAAATAACCTTAATTGCTATTTTGGAAAGTCGGCAATTCCTTTGAGATTTTATGGGACGGCAATAAACACCTCAAAGGAATTGAGCCGCCGACGGAACGGCCCGCTGAACAATGCGGGTGATAAAAGAATACATACAGCTAGACAAAACACAAAGGGCTCTAGGAGACAGTCGGGAGCAGTCTTCCACCGAGGAAGCACGAGTCGGTTGCAAGAGTCCGCCCAGGACAGAGAGTCGGTTGCAGTAGTCCGCCCAGGACACGCAGCCAAGCGAAACCTTCCGCCCAGGAAGGTTCCTGTTCTCGCTCCTTGGAGAGGCCGCCCAGGTCCTCTGACGACGAGAGAATTTTACGCTTCCATCCCAGAAGGAAGTAACTGATCTTCGCCCCTCGGAGATCAACATCGATCAAGATCGGCATCGAAGGCCTCTGATTATCGTGCGTTGTACCTACTCCCGATCCGGAGGTACATGAATACCTGGTGCGAACTCGAGGACTCTGCGTACAAAGCAACCACTGGACCCTGGACAGCCATCACAAAAGGGAAGTGCCTCTGACTCTAATGATAATTCCTCCACCCTGTCAGCCAAGTGAATCTCTAACTTTAAACAATTAAACTTTTTCAAACAAATAAGCCAGTGAACCTCTAATTTTAAGTACAAAGACTTTAACAGTAGAATTAAGTAATTGCCAATCTAGTTTATTGAAATTATCATGTCTAATTAAGAGTAACTCTAGTTTTAAGACTAACCCCACGACTATAAAAATAAATTACTTGTAACTACCTAAGATTGCTTTTCTGTTCCTCACCTTTTTGCGTTATTCCTAGAATTATACCAACTGCACTACCCACCGTCATATCAAGTTTTTTCATCCAGATTGCACGTGAGTTGTCTTTTTCTATTGAAAATTCTATAGAAAAATCCATAGAAAAATAAAATTCACATGAAAACTGGATGAAAAAATTATCGTCCAAGAACGCCTTTAAAGCGGTAATTAGACGATACCTATTTTCGTACAGATTGGACGTGAATTGTCTTTTTCTATGGAATTTTCCATAGAAAAAGACAAATCACGGGTAATCTGGATGAAAACAGGTGTCGTCTAATAGGGTACAATCACAATATTTCACCAAAAATTAAAGAAAAAAATTACAAACTGGAATATTCAAACGATTTTTTTTACGATAGGAATAGTCCTTCAACAACGTTTTGAATATTCACATTTCAAATTAGGGCCAAAACGCCTTCTTTCGCGCGGTTTTGACTTGTGACGTCACTGCGGATATCTTGACAGCTGCCATAGTCGCGCTAGTGTAATCCAGTAGTCAGTCTTCAGTTCATCGTTTGTTTTTAGAAGAAAATGTCCGTAAATACCGTGTATAAATACTGTATAGTACTAATGTGTACAAATACAACATCTTTGACACCAAACAAACTATTTATAAATGTCCCAAATTATGTTTTTATGCGTAAAAAGTGGTGTCACGCGATGAAAAGGTGCATTTAAAAAAAATTGTGTACTTTCTGCTAAATCTCATCATTCTTGCTGTGAAGATCATTTCAATGTAAGTAGCTAAATTCATTTATGTGAAATGTATATTCTAAAACAAAAATCTGTCAGGAATTGAGACTAATTGTAGTATTTTTAACAACGTTAGCCTTGTAGAAAATTTCAAAGTGCTTTTAAAATATTTACACAAAAATATATTTTTAAAGGAAAGCCTTATTTATATTGGGTACGAATTAGACTACATAGTTTTACAATATTATATTTCAACATATACATAATGTCATTTCAGGTTATATGTTAAGAAATCTCTAACAATCGTTTTACAGTACAAAAGATTGTTAAATTTAAAAACAATATTTTGCACCTATACGTATGTAATTTTATACAAGTTATTATTTTAATAGTCATTTTCTTCCATGTAAAATGGTTTTGGTAACTATGACTGTAATTCACAATAAATAAGTAATTTTGTTGTTTTGTTTTTACAGCTCCAAGAGGATTTAGAAAATTATATGGAAGTCCAAATGACAGGATGCAAAAAGAGATTAAAAAAAATGTGATCCCACATATTTTTGCCCGTCTAAAAAAAGTTTCACCATGCCTAAGGCAAACTGGACAAAAAAGATTGCGTGCCGAGTTAATAAAAGACGCAATGATAGTGGGGGAGCCCATGAGGAACGGAACATTGAACCCAGAGCCCTCAATACCTACAGCAGCTAATCTTCTTTCGGAGCCCTCCACTTCATTAGCCATTCCCAACCTTCCAGAAGTTGCTGATAGCAATTGTAAAATGGTTGATAAGGCGGTACAAGCAGATATTCGCTGTCGTGTTACCTACAGAAGAAAATCTACTTCAACCGTGCCAACAATGACAAACACGGCTCGCTCACCATTGAAATTCTCACCCTCAAAGCCTGTTTCTGCCAAAAGTGGCTACTGTGGGCCTACTCATAATAATATAGATATTATGTCCACTAGTTCCCAGGACAATGATTCAGACTATACTCCCTCTGCATTAGACTCGGACAGTAACATTTTTGATGGCTCCGAGATTGATACTGGACTTGTCATCTGACCATGAGAAAATCTTTCATGCTTGTCATACAGAGAGAGCCTAGACTCTGTTTAGGAATCCCTAAGGAAATGTACCACATCATATCTATTGTAGTTGCCAAGGCACCTACAGAAACAATTAATGTATTAATTGCGCTTAAAAAAATAAGGTTAAATGATTCATTCGCTATTCTTGCGCTTCACTTTGGTTTATCGCCTTCCTCTGTAACACGGATTTTCTCCAGGACTATCAAAATATTGGCGACTTTATTTCAAGAACTCATAATTTGGCCAACCACACCCAAAATAAGAGCTCAGCTACCAATATCCTTCAGGGCTAGGTATGGGAATGTTCAGTGCATAATAGACTGTCTAGAAATACAAATAGAAAAGCCCTCAAATCCAATTCTCCAATCCATGTGTTGGTGAGAGTATAAAGGATGCAATACACTGAAATATCTAATTTCATGTACACCAGATGGTCTGGTAAACTATGTTTCATGTGGCTATGGTGGTCGTGCGTCTGATGCAATAATTATAGAGGACTGTGGTTATTTGTCGCACCTGAGACCTGGAATGTCTGTAATGGCGGACAGGGATTTTAAAAATATTTCCCATATTTTGCAGCAGATGGACTGCGAACTGATTCGCCCACCAAGTGTTTTTTCGAACGTTCATTCTAGCCGCGAAGAAGTTAAGCAGTCCGAAAGAATTGCCGCATTGCGCATTCACATAGAGCGCGTCATGAGTAGAATTAGAGAATTCCAAATGCTCAGAATGCATGCGAGTACTGACCATAATCACATTCCCATAATTGATAACATTATTATTGTAGTATGTGGTCTTATTAACCTTCAAGGGTTACTCATTAAAATGTAATATTTAAACCAACTGTTGTTTTCATTTGTGTGAGACCCTCCCGTGTGAAGGCAGATGTTATATGATTAGTACATCTGCACTGATGATGATATTGCAATGTATTCCTTACCGTGGGTAATGAAAGTTACCCCAATATGTCTTACAATATTGGCTGAGGGAAAAATCAATGCAATGAGTTAACAACTTTATGTACACAGTATGTGAAGGAAAGACTGGTGGAAAATGTTTTTTTAAATTTTTATTTAACTAAAGAAACACTTACAGGTAATACAAAATGGGATAAAAAAAAATAATTTAGACACTAGAAGTAGCTATGTAAATTTAAGTTTCTTATAAATAGCTTGGGACAAAAATGTTAAGCTTTTGTCCATTAAATCTAAACAGTAATTTTGATCATATTCTACGTAACAGACAATAACCTCTTTCGAACTTTCAAAGTCAGGCTTTACTATACAATACATACCTTCGCATTTTTTTGCAAAATGCATTTGCAATTGCATTTGAGACATGTAATTATCACAGGGTTTGTCCATTGCGACCGTGAAGTTCTTAAAACTGTATCGCTACTTGGACATTTCACTTCTACAATGTAATTTTCTCCTATTGCATCTGGAGAAGCTCCAAAAAAGGATGCTGATTAGAGAGAATCAGGCCGCACTTCTCAAACTTTATCTGAAGTATTTCTTCCACTTCTTTCAACACTTCAGCCTCTAGAACTCTGCCACGCTTAAGAAACTTAGTTTCTACTAGTTTAGCACCTAGAATGCTCTCAACGAGTGAGCCTTCCATGGTTTGACAATGAGCAGCTTCATGGGCTTTAGATGCGGTAATTCTAGCGTACCTCAAGTTGTGCCACAATGGACAGTTTGACTGCCCAACAGTCATCTGAGCTGCCCTTTGACAGGCAACGCTGTTCATATTTTGTTGGCAATATTTAAAAAAATCTTCTGATGTTAATCCCACATTGTACAGAAAATTACAAATCACATTATGTAAGGAAAGATTTTCGATCACCGTTGGGTCGACAAAATATTTTAACAGCTGAATATCTCGTACACCATGCTCGATGCTGCTGTCTATTACTGATTTTAAAAAAGATCCATCGCTCTGCGGCAGAGCAGCAGGAGCAGCTTTCCCTAAATCGCTAGCCTTTATAAACTTCATAGTGGTTCCTATAGCAGCCATCTTAGACCGCTTCCAGTAACACTGAGTGGACGTTTTTGGAGGGTCTTCGCTTCTTCGGTGCAACCACGATAATAAAGTTAGCACATGTTTGCAACCGCCTAAAACAATAACAATAATTAGTATCATAGCAGTAGTTTAATGTTGAAAAGAGGGAAACAAATTATTTAACAAACAACAATACAAGGCTCTTCTCTTTCACCAACCTTGTGATGCCGGACAATCTTCACATTTGCAGGACTCGATTACTTCTTCTGCTTCGTTGCATACCAAAATTACTGAATATGCCTTCGTACAAACTCTGTGCTCCGGAGTAACCAGGGCCTTCACAGTGCAAATGGCACCAATATGTTTCACTTGGACGTAACCGATGGCACTGTCTCCGTAACGCTCTCTGCAGGATCTACAAATTATAATTACATTCATCATTATAAGGCACAATATTTATTTGTACTATTTCACAGACTTAAATATTATACTATACTGAAAGTCAGTTTCAAACATATTGTGGTTAGGTTTTACAACTGTCAAAAAAGTAAATACTTTAGATTTATTTAGCATAAGATATAAAACGTATTACTTTAATAAAAGTATAGTTTGAAAATCCAATATACATCATGAAACATTGCATGCTCATCAAATAATGATTTACTTGCCGTAAAACTTTAACGCCTCGCATTTCAGAACTAAAAAAATCAATTTGCGAAAAGAAAACTGCCATCATAATCGCGTCGATTTTTGGCAAATTATCAGACTGCCCTTATAGAAAACCACTGTCTGTCATGATAGTATGTATTTAAAATATATATTATATACAAACAAATGGGTTTAGAATGCTTAACTAAATGATTATGGCCTTATCAAACTTATTCAAACCAGCAACTGTCAACAAAAACTACTTGACGTTGAACTCGTGAGTGCGTTGTGACGTCAAATTTCGCTAGCCAATCATGTCTCGTTATCGATATTTGAATTTTCATACAACTTTAAAAGTGAATAGGGTACATGCAGTATATGTAATATAGTGTTTTCAATGCATTTAATGTATGTAAAAAAATAACTCAACTCGAATATCGTACTTTAAAACCTCAAAAAAATTTATTAAATTAATTAATTCACTTGCTGTCTGCTAAAGAGAGGAGGAGACCAGATGGAGTGTGTTTATAATGCCTCTCTTACTCCCGGTCCTGCCCCAGACCCGCCCACTTCAAGGGCACCACACCGAGGGTGGATAGCAAGTACTGCCAGTTTCCATCAGCCTCACAATATATCACGCATTAAATGCAGGAATATTTTCACTGTATATGTATTTATCTTGCCTTTTTAAAAAAAATAAAATTGTCAGCATAGCCTCCATTCCAATGTCCAATGATACTGGTCTCAGAAATAATGTAGTAATAATAATATGATACGATATTCAGACTATGACTATTTTTAACCTATGCACATGATATAACCGGCGTAAAAACCATTTACATTCCAGAAAGCACTCTGGTCCATGGCGTAACCAAACAATATTCTGATGCCCTACAAGTCCACAAGCAGAAAGCACGCAGACCGCAAGCAGACTGCACGCAGACCACAGGCAGTCCACATACAGACCACAAGCAGTCAACAAGCAGTCTACATGCAATCCACATGCAGTCCACAAGCAGTCCACAAGCAAACTAATGGTTAGTAAATTTTGGTTTGTTTAAAATTTTCCTTGTCGATACAAACAGTTCATAAGCAGTATACATGCAGTCTACAAACAGAACACAAGCAGACCACAAACAATCCACATGCAGTCCACATGCTGTCCACATGCAGTCCACGAGCAGTCCACAAGCAGTCCACAAGCAGTCCACATGCAGTCCACACGCAGTCTACATGCAGTCCACAAGTAAACAAATGGTTAGTAAATTTTGGTTTGTTTTAAATTTTCCTTGTCGATACAAACAGTTCATAAGCAGTATACATGCAGTCTACAAGCAGAACACAAGCAGACCACAAACAATCCACATGCAGTCCACATGCTGTCCACATGCAGTCCACGAGCAGTCCACAAGCAGTCCACAAGCAGTCCACAAGCAAACTAATGGTTAGTAAATTTTGGTGGGTTTAAAATTTTCCTTGTCGATACAAGCAGTTCATAAGCAGTCTACATGCAGTCTACAAGCAGAACACAAGCAGACCACAAACAGTCCACATGCAGTCCACATGCGGTCCACATGCAGTGCACGAGCAGTCCACGACCAGTCCACGACCAGTCCACATGCAGTCAACATACAGTCCACAAGCAGTCCACAAGCAAACTAATGGTTAGTAAATTTTGGTTTGTTTTAATTTTTCCTTGTCGATAATTAGCACAAAAATGTGATTCCGAAGTCCTTCTTGCATTGGCTCTGGGCAATTTAGATACGAAAATAAAATTTGACAGCAGTTGTTTCTTTTAGTAGAGCGCGGGCAACTTCAATTGAACTAAACTCATTACCAAGTATGAATAGGTGAGTTATAGAAATAATTATTTGAAGACGCTGGATTGTTATACAGATTGTTATATATCTGTCTCGTATTACGGATAGGTATAAGCAGGGTAATAAGGCTCGTTAAATCCAGGGCATCCAATCTGCCATTTACTATTTCGAGACATACTAAATCGCTCACTGTACGCCTAGATGATAAATCCGTTAGGTTAAGTGGGTTCATTAAAAATGTATAATTAAGATTTTCGATTGGAATACCTAACTTGTAATTAATAAATCGAAGAAATTTATGCTGCACTCTCTCAATTTTTTGTTGGTGAATCTTATATTGATTATCTACGACGTTTTATTATTATTATCTTACTTAAGACAAGCCATAAGCAGATCTATCGGCTTTTTTTGTAAACATTCGGGTTTGAATTACTTAGCCAGACTAAGTAAAGGCGAAGAGTAAAAATTAGAACGTTTTGTTTCATGATCCACAATTCACTACGGTCAATGGTTTAACCTTTTTTCTACGTTACCAAAATTAGCTGGCGGTGGTTCATTATATTGTATTTCGTGAACACTCCTTTTGTACTCCAGAGATGGCTTGCATTCGATGAAGTATGTACCCTTGAAAGGAAAAGTGATCGCATCAAAAGGAACCGTGTTTGCTTGAGAATATATTCTTTTATCACTAGCGGATCTGCCGTTTCTGTACATTACAATCATTAAACTAATTTTGTTTCTTCTAGTCAAAGCTTTTAAATTCTTCTTTCAAGTCGAGATACCCGGCCCGATATTATACGCGAACATACGGCATTTATTACTACACTAACTAATTAACCATCATGTCTTGCATCAGCAGGGATAGGCAGAGAGGATAGACCACCGTACAACTCTGTCTCGATATAGACTCCTTGCTTCATTCACATTCATATGTCGTATTATAAATCCAGTATGTATTTGATTCACTTGATTATGTCATATATTCCTCGGGTATCCCCGACTTATTATACCATTAGCTTCCGCGTCATATATTCTCTTTACACGTCTATCTTCGGTCATCCGTTCTACGTGCCAATTCTATCTATGCGTCCCCTTCTCAATCTTAACAATTACGGTGAAATCATTCCCATAATTTAAATTGATTACCATGAATGATACAAATAATATCATGGTCGTAGGACAAATTGATTTTGCTAGATTCGTGCTTATCTGCAGTTTTGAAACATTAAAACGACAACAAAAAAACAGCTAAAATCCTTATAAAATTATTTTTAGAAGTTGATATCCATGAAAAAATGAAGGTAAAAAGTAGCTCCCAAACTCGAAATGGTTGGAAACCCTTCCATCGATGCGGCGAAAGCGTTTATTTGGAATAGGTTACGGCGTATTCCGCATGGCGTTGCAGTCGGGTGTTTAATTTTTCCGAAGCCGTTTTTCGAATAAGCGTTTCAAGAGAAAGCGTTATTTGTAACGGGTTACGGCATTTCGCGTTCAGTGTTGCGGGCGGGCGTTGCGGGAGGGTGTAACATTTTTAAAGTGTTTTGGGGCAACGGTCAGAGACGGAGTGTCGGGAAAAAACGTTTCACGCGAAAGCGTTTATTGTCAACGGTTTACGACGGGTTGGTAAAGATTTGCGGGGAGCTGTTTTAAATGCTTCGGGCGTAATTCTCCAGCCAATCCTTAGTAATCCTTAAGCCATTGTTCGATTCCTTCCCACATTTTTTCGATAAATAAATGGTGGGCAAGCAGGATTTGTGTAAAAAAACGTCTTCAATTTATTATCTTTCGATCACCTACTGCACAATGAACTCAACTCTGTCATTCTTTATCAATAAGGAAGTCCAGTCCAATTTTTTTTATTTTCTTTTATGAATACTGACGTTCTAACTTTAATACCAGTATTTTTTTTTTTAACGATCGTTTTCATAGTTAAAATAATTTTTAACCCTTACCACTCCATTATTTTTTAATATTTGTTGTCAGCCAACTCTAATTTAAATAATGTCAAAATATTAATTTCTTGATAGGCAGTTACAAAAAGGTTATTTTACACCGCGCGCGCACGTTTTATCTTGTCGGCCGCCAGCCGACAACTGAGTTGTAGCGTACAAATAGTGATGTCGGCTGGCACCTGACAAAGGAGTGGTAAGGGTTAAAGTTAAAATTTTTCAAAGCCCGCCAAAATGCACGAAATCTATGAGTTCTAAGGTGTGACGTCGCATAGCAGTCCGAATTGGCGGTTTTATTACCGGTAGTCGATTTTGTATGGATTCTATGAAAAAGTTTGGACCTTTTTTACTCAAACTTAACCGCTTTTAATTGAAGGAAACCCTGTAAAATGTTGGCGTCTCGTCACTATTGTAGGTGCATTGTTCCGAAATGCAAACATACATCCTCATCTGCACCTGATAAAAAATTTATTACTGTCCAAGAAATCCATTACTACGAAAAAAGTGGTGTCATGCCATTAAACGATGCTATAAAAATGCCTCTTTATCACCTAACTCCAAAGCATTTTGTTGCGAGGATCATTTTGATGTAAGTACAATAGTTCAATTTAGTGATCTTATAATTTTTTGAAACAAATTTATTCCACATTGTACCTATAAATGTTTGATCCACACCGCATGTCAACTGCATAATTTATTTTTAAACGTCACGTGTCTAGAATTTTTCAATTTTACGATCAATTTTTTGTGGAAAAACAGCGCCAATTATCTTGGAGTCACACTAGACAAAAAACTCACATGGATACCACACATCAAAAATACACTAACAAAAGCCCAGAAAACTTCCTGTGCTTTACACCCACTACTACAATATAACTCAAAACCTCACTCAGAAATAAACTACTCATTTACAAATCACAAATACGCCCCGTTTTAACCTACGCCTCAGCCATTTGGGCCACAGCCAACACAAAGCGACTCGAACAATTCCAAAATGTCATGCTCAGAAGATGCACCAAAAGTCCTTGGTTCATCAGAAACAGTATAATTAATACAGGCACGAAAATCCCCCCCCTGAGGATTAGTCAAATCTTTTTTCTCCAAACTTGCTTCAAATCCGAACCCAAGCATCTATTGTCTCGGGCAAATAAGACCCGGCGACAACCCAACCTACCCCCTCCCGATCTCCATAACACTCCCCCCTTGATGTGTGGGCTCTAATAAAAAAATTACAAAGAGCAACCAAAAATTCAAAAAAAAATAGTATTAGAAGTTATGCAAAAAGAAGCCAATCCACCCGGCATGCAAAAAACGTCCAACACTTCAAAAAAAATAAAAAAATAATCAACAAATACAAAAAATATAGTATTTAAAGTCCTATACGTTGCCATAGGCAGCCCACACATCGGGTAGAAAAAAACCATCCTTCAGGTAACGATCACCCTCAGTTCGCGAGCGAGAGAGATTTGGTTCTCTGCAACTCGCCCTCACCAATAGGACAAAAAAAAAGCAACTCGTCAGTCATCCAGCGACGCTTGAACTTGAACCGACATCACCTCTGCTCCCCCGACCGCTCTACCTCGCTCTTCTTGAAAACCGACCTGCCTTCTTCTCTGACCCTTGGACTATACCCCGGACTACCAACGCTCACTGAATCAGTTGAGGTTATCCACCACTTTCCCACCCCGGTATAAGTAACTTATGGTTACTCCTTCAGGGTGCACCTCAAGGACTCTAATTTTTTGGTTCAACGAAGCTAAGGTTATAAATGATTCTAAACCCTCAAGTGTCCCTGCATAGCATTAGCTTAGAAGGAGGTTAGTAAAATTCTACAGCCCAGAATGGTTAGTACATACATACGGTCGACAAAAGTGGCTCTAGTAATAATGGTGGCTCTGCTCTACTCGTCCGTAGATGAACATGTTGAGACGCGGAGAAATACTAACATAAAACAGTAAAAGGGAGAAACTAAATAGATTAAGTGAGAGTACTTGGGATGAGCCGTTGCCAGGACACCAGGGCAGTCCCTCTGAAGCAGTGCTAGGTGGATTCTTGTTCCCGCCACCCTTCCCAGGAGACATTGCGCCAGTCGTCAAGATTATCCCTTAAGAAAAGTGTAATTGGGGAGGGGGTAAAAAAAAAAAAAAACCCTGAGACCCTGGGGATATGGAGGGGTCCAGGCGGCCGGGAGCGTGCCACTGAGTCGGGGAGACGGGAAGGCCGTCACCACCAAGCTTGCTCCATCGGGAAGTACACAAGGGATCCGGCTAGGGCAAGTCAAAAGTAGATGACTGCTTCGGGTTGCAGGGATGGGGTTAATTTTCCACTCCCTAAGAGGGGATGTGGACAGTGCACAATAAGCTCACTGAATCAGACCATCGAATGACCACGGACAAGGCACGCAGAGCAGCATCCGAGTTTACACAAAAGTGTGTATTGTGCAGAACGGATTTGTACAGCCGCAGGAGTTTTTGCACAAAAAGGAATTTTATGCAGAAGCAAAGTGATTCAAAAATCGTTGTCGTTCCCTCTTGCAAAAGGGAACGATAGGTCGCCACCCCCTCCCCTCCAGCCCGCTTCGTAGATCGGGATCAGCCGGCCTCTACAGTTCGCTTGTGTGCCAGAATACATCTGGTATAGCCGTATTGCAGTTTTTATATGCCGACCAGGAAGATGCTTGGTGTACCGGATCAGTCGGTTTTTCTATTTGGATTTCCAAACAGTCGATTATAGACTTCACTTTGGAATTTTTTATTTATTTTTGTCTGCCTCTGGCCAAAATATAAGTTCCGAAGAGCTGTAGCTACCAATATCAAAGTGGATATGAATATATTACCTAAATTGCTTTCAGACATCCCGAAACATAGCTCTAATGTGGCATATGATTCGTTTACCCTTATTTTTGTCAGTGTTAATAAGATATTGTGCAGGGGCGCACATACTTCTTCTTCCGAGGCTTTCACAACATAATAACTTATCCGAGGTATACCTAAGAAAAGTCGTGGCTCCCTCTCGATAGACATTAATGTACCCTGGAGCATCAGTTTCTGGTAATCTGTTATCTCCACTTCTGGCTCCTTTACATATTAAATGTCTGATGGCACATAATCGTAGATACGTCACTCTCAGGATCACATATTTATTGATCCCCTTTCATAAGTGATGTACTTGCATTCTGTAGGTTATATTTAATGGGTGATAAAGCTATGTGCTTTGATTTAAAAAGTTGAGTGCTTAAACCTATACTTTGGAATGACCTGGCTTGAAGATGAATGGGTAATTTACGATTCATTTTGTGGGTAAATATATTTTTAACTTTCCTTATTTTTTTTTTACTTAGCTCGAAAACTAATGGGCAATTTTCCTTGGATTTTATTTTGTGTGTAAATATATTATTATTTATAATTTCTTCAAACGATTTTTAACTTTGAATAGCACTTTTATTAAAATATATAAATATTAAATCATATTTTAGAAACCAATCATTCGTTCGATATAAATAAAGGTTTATATAATATAAGAAACATGAAGAAATATTTATATATTTTAATAAGAGTGGCGTATACAAAATACATTTAAATTATATTATTATTTTTTTATGATGGACATGACTATAAATTGTAGCAACTATTCAATATATTTTCATCGATCAAATAATATACAATTTATTTTTGATATCTTATTGAAGTTTGTAAACCTCATTGTAATATTTAATATTTATCTAAAAACATTGTTGAAATATTTTTGACCTGAGTTGTGCATCAAACTCTAAACTTTACAATTAAAAATTAAATGTGCAGATCACTATGATAACTTCAAAGTCAAGTATAAAAGTACACAAATCAATATATATGCTACAGTTAACGTAGGTACATAACCTCAATGATGGAGTTCATTTCATCATTGGAATATCTAATAATAGACTTCTACTGAGATCTTTTATAAGTATAAGAGAAGATCAGCCATGTTACAGTTAACAAAAGCATATAATTACTTCAATACATTTCTATAAATTGCATTTTGACGTTTCATTCTTTCAATTCTAAGACTAAAATACTGTCAGAAGCGAGTGTACATTATGAAATTACACGACAACGTAAACATTAACATACGTTTAAAACAAAATAGAACAAATGCGATCACAAAATAAGGTAATTTTACAAAATTCCGCTTCAGTAGAAAAATACATAATTTAGAAAAAAGAAATATACTGTTAGGTTAATAAAAATAAATAAAAAATAATTGCACATGCGGATTTTCAACATATTTCACTTTATTTTTTACTTTACGTAAATCAAAATACGTAAATATGTAAGGGAAATTGACGCCATCTTTAATGTTGTTAGTATGATAATAAGACGATTTTTAGGTTCTTAGGTTGGTTTCTCTAAATTATGTATTTTTCTACTGAAGCGGAATTGTGTAAAATTACCGTTACATATTGCAATGATATTACCGAGCCCATCATTGAACGTCATCGGTTTCGAGCATATATTGTTTTGAGGACTAACTTCTTAAAAATACAATATTCAGTCGAAAATGGATAGATGCAGTTAAATGTGACTTACGCTGATCAAAAAATCTACGGTAAGTTCAATGTGTTTATATTTATGCAGTTTTCAATAAAATGGTACAACTAAATCGTGAATTTTATCGATGACACATAACCTAAATGAATTTCGATAATTAACGTACCGTTGAAACGATCCCTTTGCAAGTGTGATGTTATTTTGAGATCGCATTTGTTCTATTTTGTTTTAAACGTATGTTAATGTTTACGTTGATGTATTTTTCTACTGAAGCGGAATTGTGTAAAATTACCTATGAACAATAGACTTCTTTCAGAAGGTCCTCCTATAAGTGGAAGAGAATTATGTTACTAGCCATTCTACATTATATAATTACTATATTTAATGCATTTCAAGACATTTTGACGTTTCGTTCTAAGACCAAAAAACTGTCAAAAAAGATTGTACGTTATTAAATTACACGACAACTTAAACATTAAGGGTCCAGTATAAGACCGCGTATTCACCGCCGTTAGGAATTTTAGGCCTCAAACTCAAAACCACGGACAACCGCGACCCGGCAGCAGGATTGGGGAAATGTGGATAATGTAGACCACGCCGGATTAAAAAAAATGTTCAGCGTATTGATGCAACACGAAACAAAAAACGTTTGCTCTATATTTTTTTCGTTTATTCGCTGTTTAACAAGAAATTAATAGAAGCTTGACAGACTTAACTTAGCGCTTACTGCAAAGTAAAGCAAGTCGATCTGTTGGTATAGGTTAGGGTAAATGATGAGAATATGTTTTTTTTTAAATTTGTATAGAATATATTAATAATTGACAGTATTTTTTCAAAAATTGTGCCTCTATTCCCAAGAAACGAAAATCGCTTTAGTAACAGAATAAATAACGTACTTGAAGTACCTTTGTGTAAAACTACAAAGTGCTTCCCTTTCACAAAATATTTTTTTTGTTACTATTTACGTATTTATTTCTTCACAGCATAATCTTTTATTTTTCCTTCGGAAATATTATAGAAATGGGTAACCTGGACCACCTGCTCAGAAATCCTTATAAGCACAGTTTTTTGACATAGGGAATTATTTTCATGGTTTTTGAATCAAGGAATCCGATTTTTGATTTTCCACTTGTGGATTCAAGATGGTTGAAATGAATTAGATGCTGTCTTTTATATGGCTGTTCTTTTAATGGCTTTGGTTTTTATTAATGGTTAAGGAATCCGACTATTACATTTAACTTAGGAACCAAGATGGCGGATGTGAATTAGATCCCGTTTATTAAATGGGTATAAGAATTATTTGTCTTTTGATAATTTTTGGGATTTAGAAACGCCCTTCAATATTGTATACTAAACAGTAATAAAAATATAACATAGGTAGATAACAATGATTTACAACCCACTCCAGACGCAGACAATAAGCTTGAATACAATTCACCAGTAGTTCAGTCAATGAAGGCAATAAGAAAAACTGAAATTTTGCAGGTGAATAATACCTATAACAGGGAGTATTTTCACAAAAGTCTCCTATCTTCCCCTTGCCCCTCCCCTAAGCAAAGTAGACCAAATATGCTATAATTTGAAATCAAATACGTTTCTAAGGACTTAATAGTGTCCGAGATACAGCGGTTCTAAATTATGAAAATTTTATGTAAGTTGTCATTCTTCGCTATTTTTTAGTGTTTTAGTTAATTTTGAGAGTGAAGGGGTAATTTTTCGCTGATGGTTAATAAATATTTTTTAAAGTAGGCTAAAGATTCTACAATTTGAAACCAAATTGGTCTCTAAGGACCTAATATTTCAGTGCACCTCCAAACACTTTAATTCCGATTTTGAACCAAATCGGTAGAGAACTCAAAATTCAAAATGACCATCGAAATTACTCAGGTTGACATTAAATTTGACTTCAGCACCCCCCTAACATGACTTACGCCGTTTTCTAACTAAATCGGTGTGAATGTCTAGAAATTCAAGATAGCTCTCATACGATTTTTGTATGACGGAACTGAATTTAAAAATTCCTGAACTTTGAGGGAATTACAGTGAAAATCTAGATTTACTGAATTATTTTTAATAAACGCTCTTGGTTCTTGATCTTATTTACTCCGAGATTGTGGAAGTATTTTAATTAAATATGTTTGTAATGGGTGCAGTTAACATAACGGCGAAGGCACTGTCGAGCGTTTTACTTAAATTTACAGTAGGTATTTCATATACAATGTAAAAGTTTACAGTTTACGAATTTACGTCACTGAAAATCTTAGACACTTTCGTAACTTTCTGTTAAGAATTTGCAGATAAATTATGTGTTGTATTGCTTACGTTAGCATACTGCGAAGTGACGTTTAGGGCCTTATTTGATTCTCCCCCTTAATACACGTTTAAAAACGATCTAAAAATCACAGCTGTAGAATGTTTTCAAACGGTAAATCGAAAACAATTTAGGTTATGTACGTCGCCATTTTCATATTACGGAAATAATTGAATGACAGACATACTGGTGCGCATGCGCAAACTGTACAAATACTACAACAAACTACAAAGGACCGTGAAAGTTCAGAATCGGAGTCAGAAACGAAAAGCGACCTTATGCAATGGTGCTATATGTACGATTTTTCCATCCGGAATCGTCACCACAGAGCAGTTGGAGCTATAAACGAAAAGCGACTCTATTCAAAGGTACATATGGACGATTTTTGCTACCGGAATCAGAGATAACAGAAACGGCGGCACGATGATTCCTGTGTTTCCAAGGGACTCGGCGGAACCGCGGACACGTGGGAGCCATATACGAAAAGCGACCTTATGCAATAATAATAATAATAATAACAAAGCATTTATATAGCGCAGTTTTGTGTTATTTCACTTCAAGTGCGCTTTACTATAAATAAACTTAAAAATGATTAAATAACTCCATTCAGTGGTATTCCTGCAGTGCTACTTTTACAGGAATTTATATAGCGCAGTTTTGTGTTATTTCACTTCAAGTGCGCTTTACTATAAATAAACTTTAAAATGATTAAATAACTCCATTCAGTGGTATTCCTACAGTGCTACTTTTATGGAAGGTGTTGTCCAAGTATGGAGTGAATACAAATCTTATACAGGCAATCGCATCTTTGTACGAGGGAAGTGTTGTATATGTTACGGAAAACGGTGATTTTACGGGGTGGTTTGACATCACAAAGGTGTTAAGCAAGGCTGCGTAATGTCACCGTGGTTATTCAATCTATACATGGATAATTGTATGCAAGAATTGAAAGAAGTGGGCTTGGGCGCAAAAATGAGTAGTCTGCAAGTATGTTGCCTGTAGTATGCTGATGATGCGGTGCTGATTGCTAATAGTATAGAAGATCTACAGTCCCTCGTATCTAGGATGAACGCAGTATGTATGAAGAATGAGCTAATGATGAATGTAAGTAAGTCTAAAGTCATGGTGTTTGAAAGAGAGAGAGTACGAACACAGTGTGCAATATAGTTGTGAATGATGAATACTTGGAGCAGGTAGACGAGTTTGTGTATTTGGGGAGTATGTTTACGAGAGATGGAAAGACTGATAGGGATATTGAAAGAAGGGTGAATGCAGGAAACTCCATTAACGGAGGACTGAACGCGGTTGGCGCAAACAAAAAGTTATCCAAAGAAGCGAAGCTAGCAGTCCACAATGGAGTGCTGATACCAACCCTAATGTATGGCAGTGATGCATGGAACTGGCAGAGGAAGGATGAAAATAGAATGAATGCTGTAGAAATGAGATCTCTGAGACGAATGTGTGGTAAAACCGTGTATGATCGTGTGAAAAATGTTGAGATTCGTAAAGATGCAAGGCTGATGTAAGCGTAGTGAGCAAGATTAAGAAAGGGACGCTTAGATGGTTTGGGCATGTAGAGCGAATGAACGAAGAAAGTGTAAGGAGAATATATGACGCGAATGTGAATGGAAGAAGAGCCCGGGGACGCCCGAGGAAGACATGGCACGATCAAGTGAATCAAATACTGGAGTCGGGCCATGTCAGAAGTCGGAATAACAGAAGAGAATGTATGAGGCGTTGTATGAATGTGAATGAAGCAAGAAGTGTATGCCAAGATCGAGTTGTTTGGCGGTCCGTCCTCTCTGCCTACCCCTGCGGGGAAACGGCGTGTTGGTTAGTTAGTTAGTTAGTTAGTTAGTTAGCTACTTTTACATTCTATTTATACATTCTTAACATATTACATACATTCTTGCTTATTCTTAATATTACTCCTACAGTACTCCTTAGGTGTATATTCATAAAAAAGAAATTACATAATATTATACAGTATACATATGGCTATACAACAATCACACATTCACAATATTACTACAAAAATAGTAACATTTTAAGACAGGAGTCGGGTTATGTTCAGCAATAACGGACTTCACATAAAAAATTAAAATATATATATATACGGAGGAAACCGAAACCAAACAACTACCAGAGGCTCGAGGAAATGACTTTTTATAATAAATTGAAGAGAAATTAAAATTTATAGACAGTAGGATTTTTTAAATAAGTTTGTTTTTTAAGCCCGTTTAAATTCAGTCAATTTCTGGATATTAGTAAGAGCTGGGGGAAGTTTATTCCAAATGAGAGGGCCATTTACACGAAAAGAGCGATCATAGTAGACGGCTCAATTTGACCTTGAAAGTTCAATTAGACGATTAGTAGCATCTAGATCTGCTGACCTCAGAGTAAGCTGTCTATCACTTAAGTCCTGTCGGATGCATATATAGTTCATATATATAGGCTGGCGCCATTCCGTGCAATGCTTTGAAGGTCAATAAGCAGATCTTGAACTCTATTCTTTCAGGGCATCGAAGCCAATGAAGCTGATCCCTTAGAAGTGGGGTTATATGACAATATTTAGATTCACAAAATATCACTCTCGCCGGAGCATTGAAGACGGACTGGATTCTATTGAATTGTTTTTGAGGGAGGCCAGCATATGCACTATTACAATAGTCCATACGTGAAACAACGAAGGAATTTATGAGTGATTTTGCTCCATCAGAGGGAAGACATCTCCTGATTGATTTTACCTGCCTAAGATAGAAAAAACCAGAACTTACAGCTTTTTTTATTTGCGATTCAAGAGAAAGACTATTGTCTATAGTGAAACCTAGGAATTTTATTTCTGTAGAAGGAATTATATCTGTATCCTGAATACGTATCGGATTGGAATCAAGGAGGCCTTGCCTTCCAGGGGAAGCTATCCAAATAAATTCTGTCTTTGCTGGATTAAGTTTGAGTTTATTGACAGACATCCAACTTGAAACCGTAATAATGAAGCTAACTACCTCATTTTTAGGACGTCTTTTTCATCCGGGGAACAAAATTTAAAGATCAGACGATCGTCTGCATAGCCTTGTGATTCAAAGCCAGCTGGGTGAATGAGGTGTTCAAGGCGATTAGTATAGAGAATGAAGAGAATGGGACCTAGGACAGACCCCTGGGGAACTCCAAATTCAATGGGAGTTTCAGGTGATGTGCATTTATTGAAAGTTACTGAGGCTACTCGTGTATGGGAGCTGCAGACGGAAGTGGCGCCATCTCTACTTGATCAAATGACGCGGTACCCGTGTGGCAGGCCCGGCAAGCCAGGCGGAACACCTTGGCAACGGAATGTCACAGCACCGTGTGCAACTCTCCACGAGCAAGGCAATACAACACGTCTTAGTATGTACACCGACTAAACTCGACTCGGTTGATAAGAGGGAGAAAATTTGGGTATTTATTTACAACTTGGCCAAATTTGTATGGGAGCTGCAGACGGAAGTGGCGCCATCTCTACTTGATCGAATGACGCAGTTCACGCGTTGCAGGCCCGGCAAGCCAGGCGGAACATCTTGGCAACGGAATGTCACAGCACTGTGTGCACTCCCCGGGAGCAAGGCAATACAACACGTCCTAGTCAGTAGACCGACTCAACTCAACTCGAGTGAAGAGAGGAAGAAAATTTGGGTATATATTTACAACTTGGCCAAATTTGTATGGGAGCTGCAGACGGAAGTGGCGCCATCTCTACTTGATCGAATGACGCAGTTCACGCGTTGCAGGCCCGGCAAGCCAGGCGGAACATCTTGGCAACGGAATGTCACACCACTGTGTGCACTCCCCAGGAGCAAGGCAATACAATACGTCTTAGTATGTACACCAACTAAAGTCGACTCGGTTGATTAGAGGGAGAAAATTTGGGTATTTATTTACAACTTGGCCAAATTTGTATGGGCGCTGCAAACGGAAGTGGCGCCATCTCTACTCGATCAAATGACGCGGTACCCGTGTGGCAGGCCCGGCGGAACACCTTGGCAACGGAATGTCACACCACTGTGTGCACTCCCCAGGAGCAAGGCAATACAACACGTCTTAGTATGTACACCGACTAAACTCGACTCGGTTGATTAGAGGGAGAAAATTTGGGTATTTATTTACAACTTGGCCAAATTTGTATGGGCGCTGCAAACGGAAGTGGCGCCATCTCTACTCGATCAAATGACGCGGTACCCGTGTGGCAGGCCCGGCGGAACACCTTGGCAACGGAATGTCACACCACTGTGTGCACTCCCCAGGAGCAAGGCAATACAACACGTCTTAGTATGTACACCGACTAAACTCGACTCGGTTGATTAGAGGGAGAAAATTTGGGTATTTATTTACAACTTGGCCAAATTTGTATGGGCGCTGCAAACGGAAGTGGCGCCATCTCTACTCGATCAAATGACGCGGTACCCGTGTGGCAGGCCCGGCGGAACACCTTGGCAACGGAATGTCACAGCACTGTGTGCACTCCCCGGGAGCAAGGCAATACAATACGTCTTAGTATGTACACCGACTAAAGTCGACTCGGTTGATTAGAGGGAGAAAATTTGGGTATTTATTTACAACTTGGCCAAATTTGTATGGGCGCTGCAAACGGAAGTGGCGCCATCTCTACTCGATCAAATGACGCGGTACCCGTGTGGCAGGCCCGGCGGAACACCTTGGCAACGGAATGTCACACCACTGTGTGCACTCCCCAGGAGCAAGGCAATACAATACGTCTTAGTATGTACACCGACTAAAGTCGACTCGGTTGATTAGAGGGAGAAAATTTGGGTATTTATTTACAACTTGGCCAAATTTGTATGGGCGCTGCAAACGGAAGTGGCGCCATCTCTACTCGATCAAATGACGCGGTACCCGTGTGGCAGGCCCGGCGGAACACCTTGGCAACGGAATGTCACAGCACTGTGTGCACTCCCCGGGAGCAAGGCAATACAACACGTCCTAGTCAGTAGACCGACTCAACTCAACTCGAGTGAAGAGAGGAAGAAAATTTGGGTATATATTTACAACTTGGCCAAATTTGTATGGGAGCTGCAGACGGAAGTGGCGCCATCTCTACTTGATCGAATGACGCAGTTCACGCGTTGCAGGTCCGGCAAGCCAGGCGGAACATCTTGGCAACGGAATGTCACAGCACGGTGTCTGACTCTCCAGGAGCAAGGCAATACACCACGTCCTAGTCAGTAGACCAACTCAACTCAACTCGAGTGAAGAGAGGGATAAAATTTGGGAATATATTTACAACTTGGCCAATTTTGTATGGGAGCTGCAAACGGAAGTGGCGCCATCTCTACTTGATAAAATGACGCAGTACCCGCGTTGCACTCCCGGCAAGCTAGGCGGAAAACCTTGGCAATGGAATGTCACAGAACCGTGTGCAACTCTCCACGAGCAAGGCAATACAACACGTCTTAGTTTGTACACCGACTAAACTCGACTCGGTTGATTAGAGGGAGAAAATTTGGGTATTTATTTACAACTTGGCCAAATTTGTATGGGCGCTGCAAACGGAAGTGGCGCCATCTCTACTCGATCAAATGACGCGGTACCCGTGTGGCAGGCCCGGCGGAACACCCTGGCAACGGAATGTCACAGCACTGTGTGCACTCCCCGGGAGCAAGGCAATACAACACGTCCTAGTCAGTAGACCGACTCAACTCAACTCGAGTGAAGAGAGGAAGAAAATTTGGGTATATATTTACAACTTGGCCAAATTTGTATGGGAGCTGCAGACGGAAGTGGCGCCATCTCTACTTGATCGAATGACGCAGTTCACGCGTTGCAGGTCCGGCAAGCCAGGCGGAACATCTTGGCAACGGAATGTCACAGCACGGTGTCTGACTCTCCAGGAGCAAGGCAATACACCACGTCCTAGTCAGTAGACCAACTCAACTCAACTCGAGTGAAGAGAGGGATAAAATTTGGGAATATATTTACAACTTGGCCAATTTTGTATGGGAGCTGCAAACGGAAGTGGCGCCATCTCTACTTGATAAAATGACGCAGTACCCGCGTTGCACTCCCGGCAAGCTAGGCGGAAAACCTTGGCAATGGAATGTCACAGAATCGTGTGCAACTCTCCACGAGCAAGGCAATACAACACGTCTTAGTATGTACACCGACTAAAGTCAACTCGGTTGATTAGAGGGAGAAAATTTGGGTATTTATTTACAACTTGGCCAAATTTGTATGGGCGCTGCAAACGGAAGTGGCGCCATCTCTACTCGATCAAATGACGCGGTACCCGTGTGGCAGGCCCGGCGGAACACCTTGGCAACGGAATGTCACAGCACTGTGTGCACTCCCCGGGAGCAAAGCAATACAACACGTCCTAGTCAGTAGACCGACTCAACTCAACTCGAGTGAAGAGAGGAAGAAAATTTTGGTATATATTTACAACTTGGCCAAATTTGTATGGGAGCTGCAGACGGAAGTGGCGCCATCTCTACTTGATCGAACGACGCACTATTTTTAATAGCGAATTAAATTTAATAAATAATAAAATATTTTTTTAAAATAGCTATCTCTTAAATTTATTTTCATATTAATATTAATAATGATAATTTTTATTTTTTTCTAATTTTTAATGTATTATTCAATGTTTTATAATTATTTTGTCATTAACATTTTTAATCTGTTACTTACCTACTTTAATTCATTTTTGTTTATGCTCATATTTTGTATATTCTTAAATTATTGTTTTAAATTTTATATCATTTTTCTATACTTGAAATTATTTTTAGTATTCATTTATTCCTGAAGATGATAGCATTGCTATCGAAACATGTAGAAATATTTATATATTTTAAGTAAAGTGGTATATACAAAGTGTATTTTCAATTTATATAATATAAAATTTGTTTTATATTTCTTCTCAAAACCAGAATTAAGACTTCTCAAACATCAAATCTTTTTTTTTGCTTAGTAAATACAAAATAGAACAAAAATAACAATCATCCTTGTTCTTAATTTTTTCATACTCGACAAACAGAAATATTATTACTTGAAAAAACATTCTTTTGAATATGAAGTCACAGTTTTGGCATATTGCGGGCATTCGAGTGAACTGCTGGTGCACCAAAATTTCAGAGATCGATCAAAGGTTTGTCCGGGTCTATTTTGACTCAATATGTATCTCAGGTTCTCCTGTAGGTAGAACAAATAAAGAAAATATTTTTTTATATGTATGGGGGTGGGGGGGAAGATGTGGCTAGCCAAGTCAGAATTTTTTTCAATAGCCAAAGTCATCAGTGGGCTTCTTTGCATCCTTGGGGCAATCCTCCAGCTTAACGCACTTGCCCGTGCCCTCGTTCTTCACTGTGGGCTCATCACACTGGCAGCGGGATAGGTCGCAGATGGGGGGCAACTCCTTGGCTACCGGAGAGGAGCAGGTCGGCTCCGTGTAGGAGGGACCTATGCATTTGGTCGTGTAGGTGTGGGTGCCTTCCGGACACTCGTACGCGCCTGGAAGAAGTGTCATAAATTTATGGATTTATTTAGTGAAAATGTATATTTTTTAGAGGAGTTGCAGGAGTGACAAATTGGGATTGAATAAGAAGCTCAATGATCCGGGAGGAGCTAAACATCGAACCACTGCTACTCTTCATAGAAAAATCGAAACTGGGGTAGCTTGGGCACGTATTAAGAATGCCAGAAGATCGAATTCCACAGAAAATTCTGAGTGCTATTGCAGGAGGAAGACATCCAGTGGGCCGCCCCAGACACAAGTGGGAGAAGCAACACCAGAGGCAGTGCGAGTAGAGGCTGGACCTACTATGGACGGAGGCCATTGACGTAGCACAGGACAGGGAATTTAAGACATTTGCAGGCGCCTTGTCGATGCGATGGGTCCCTGATCCGAGTAGGACAAGGGAAAGAAGATGTATATATGTATGTTCGATTTACGCAGTGATACAGTAAACACGTCAGCCTTGATTTCGAATTGCGATCCAAAACGTACGCGTGCTGTTGTACCGGTAAAGTCGGCAGGCGGTCAGAACAGGTCTGTCACGCTCTACCAAAATGAGTATTAACAATAACGCCCTCGTATCAATTAACATAGCAAAAGAACTAATTGATGGCATCCATGGTGCCATTACGGACCCAGCTCTAAAAATTACTAAAGACCGAATGGCTAAGCTTTTGACTAAAATGTCAAACCTTTCAAGTGCAATGATTGACGTCGGAACTGAAGTTGGAATACTTGAAGGGAAATTAATGACTTATGAGAAGATCGTTAACCAATCACCGCCAGAAAAAACTATTATACGTGACAAAAGAACATATGCAAGCGTTACCGAGAAGGAAAAACCAACCTTACCAAAGCAAGATCTACATACAGTGAAAATCACCTCTAAAAATAATGAAACTTCAGACCAAATAAAATTATATATTCAAAAACAAATAAGAGTTGGGAAACTGGGATCATCTCCTGCCTCAAAAAAAGGATGATGACATAATCATGAACGAAATCAACAAAAAAGAAAACAACAACATAAAAGCAACGGAAATAAAGAAGCGTAAACCTAATGTAATCATCAAAGGAATCCACAAGGATTACAACATTCAAGATTTTAATGAAGATCTGATAGACCAAAATGAAGAGGTCCGACATCTCATCCAAGAAGACAGCTAACATTTGCCTATAATAAGGGCAAATTTGAAAAACAGAAAAAGTGAAAATTTATCTAATTACGTCCTAGAAACTACCGGCCAAATGCGAACATTATTAATAGAAAAAGGAAGAATAAACCTGGGATTTATGCGGATACATGTCGAAGATTCTAACCCATTATCCCAATGCTACCACTGCCTGTGGTTTGCGCATACCGCAAATAAGTGCAGAAAAAAAATGGAAACGCCCAGATGTCTCCACTGCGCACAAGATCATACATTGTCGAACTGCCCGAACAAAAAGGAAGCACTGACATGTTTTAACTGTTCTTCCTTGAATGAAAAAAAAAGGAAAAATGAATCCAGCCCACCGAGCTGTTAAGTGTTACTATGTGAAGAAGATGACTGAATATGCCTACCAGCAAATTAACTACACATAAAATGCCTCACTCATTAAAAATATTAAGTAAGAAATTTATCAATATATATTCAATTCACAACATGCTAACGTTGGCTCCCTGTTTAATAATTCCTGTTCAAGTTCGTAGTACCTACTTAGTGTCAAGCAACGCCCGGTCGAGTTGCATTTCTTCTAATACATACAACAATATTATTACAGTACCGCTACTTTATTACGATATTACAAATGATGACTTTTTCCTTACCTACAACATAACGTACTTGATAATATATTTGTATACATACTCAAATATTTTACATAAGAATGTCGTCAAGTTATGATGAATAATATTGTTATTGATGAATTAGATAAAACCTATAATATAACAGAAAAAATATGTAATAATGTTGAGCAATGCAACCTTGTTTTTAAAAACTCACTCAATTATGCACTTAAACATAAGAAGCGTTCATAAAAACATGAATGAATTATTATGCACACTAAATCTCTTAAATATTGAACTCGATTGTATAGTTTTGACGGAGGCCCATCTCAATAATATAAATTCAGATAATTTACAACAATTACCGAACTTTACATGTATTACCACGAAAACACACATTAATAAAAATAGTGGTATAGTTATATACATTATACATACACCAAAAACATAAAGATATAACGTATAAAGAAATAAATATGACTCTTACAAATTGCCTGGCATTACAAATAAAAGTTAATAATCAAGTTCATCAGATTGTTGCTGTATACCGAACACACGGATCGAAAACTCAACAATTTATAGAGAACCTCAAAAATGTGATGAACAATAACAAATGTCAAAATACTATAGTGAAAGGGGACTTCAATTTAAACATAGGTCAAAACTCAAATAGCGTCGAAAAAAATGACCTGCTTAATATGATGGCTGAAATGAACTTCATTTCATTTATAAACGATTACACTAGAGTTGTACCTCGACAAAACCCATCGTGTATTGATCACTTTTGGACACAGGCTGACAAAACTACACAAATAACACCTATCATTTGGAAAACTAGCATAACCGATCACTATACTTGTTTTTTAGTTCTCGATTTAAAATTTAAAAAATCTTTTTCCGCAACTCCAATAGAGCAGTATAATATAAACACATTAAACATGGAACTTCTAGCACAATAATTGAAATTAGAAAAGTGGAGGAAACAATGAGAACCGAAGATCCCGAAAAATCGTCGATCACTTTCGAAAACACACTTCGCAAACACATAACAAATGCAACTAATCATAAAACTGTCAAACTAAAATCAAAACATAGAAATATAAAACCTTGGATAACTTATGGAATAGTTATATCAATAAGAAATAAAGAAAAGCTGTTTTATCAAACCCAATGATTATAATTTAATACAATTATATAAAAAAAATAGAAACAATCTCACAAACTTGATTAAAAAAACAAAAGAAAATTACGTTAAGGAAAAAATTGAAGTCAGTGGTAAAGATAACAAAAAAGTCTGGGCTACAATCAATAACATCATAGGCGAGGGTAATAAAAATAAACAGATAGATAAAATAACATATGATAACGAAACAATAGAGTCAAAAAAAGAACCAGCTAAAATTGCAAACATTTTTAATAACTACTTCGCTAAAGTCGGAGAGAATCTAGCCAAAAAAATTGACAATAACCAACCAAAAAATACTTTAATTACAACCGCACAGACTTGCCCCAAAGTCTTCGAGAAATTTGACAGATGCACCCAAAAAGAAATAATGGACTTACGAGCGTCCGCAAGCCCTGGTTTCGACCATATCACAGTTAATTTATTAAAACAAATGAGATAATTTTTATCAAAACCGATTACACACATCATTAATAACATATGTTATATATATCATATATAACATATAACATTAATAGCATACAAAAAGGAATTTTGCCCAAAAACATAAAAATACAATAATAACCCCTATATTCAAATCGGGGATTGCATCCGACATCTCAAACTATCGTCCCATATCTATTGTATCAAACGTAGCTAAAATATTTGAAAAAGTCATAAAGTCACAATTAACTAAGCACATCAAATCAAATAAAGTAATTAATGATAACCAATTCGGCTTCCGAGAAAAATTGGGTACACAAGATGCAATCGTGAAATTAACCTCTATAATATATAATGCTCTCGACTCGGGAAACAAATGTTTAAGTATATTCATCGACCTGAGGAAAGAATTTGACAACATAAGCCATAAGAAACTAATAAAAAAATTAGTAAATATTGGAATTAAAGGAACCGTAAAAGAATGGTTCAAAGTTATTTACATAAACGACACCAACAAGTAAAAATTAATAATATATTGAGCGAACCCACCTATTCAGAATTTGGAATCCCCCAAGGAACAGTTCTGGGACCAATACTGTTAATTATTTACGTAAATGACATGCTTGGTGTCCCAAAAATAGGAAAAATTATATCTTTTGCTGACGACACAGTTTTAATCATAGAAAAAAAAACTTGGGAAGAAGCCTATCCAAGTGCGAATATTGAAATAAACAACCTGAAACAATGACTGGATGACAATTACCTATCCTTAAACTCGGACAAAACTTACTTCATGACATTTACACTATCGGACAAAAACCTTCATTCAACAAATTCCAAAATTATTATACATAGCTCTTGAAAAAATTATCCTAATAACTGCAATTCACCCAAATGCTCTACATTGAAGCTCTACAAAAAAGAATCATATAAAATATTTGGGAATAACAATAGATCAACACATAAAATGGACAGAACATATTGCGCAAAATATTAAACGAATTCGAAAACTATACTATATATTCCTCAAACTAAGAAATATTTTACAAAAATCTATGCTACTGAATGTTTACTATGCTTCAGCACAATCAATTCTACAATATGGAATAATAGGCTGGGGAGGAGCGTGTAAAACTAACTTAGCCCCATTGGAAATAGTCCAAAGAAGACTGATTAAAATAATTCTAAAAAAACCTTTTTTTTTTTTTTGTTATGTTATTGACTTTCACCCATTAAGGCGATGCAATGGGAAGTAATGCAAAATCGTGTGTTTTCGGTTTGAGAATTTGTTGGCCTAGAAATATCATACATAATTGAATTAAATACTGCAAGTAGATCACACCTTGGCCTTTTATTTAACCGTACAATTTTTTGGTATGTCTTTTTATAAGCTTAGAAAAAAATAAAGTATGAGACATTAAAAAAATGTTTAAAGCGCAAAATCTCCTACTCATGAACTCTTTTTCCCATATTTTAGTATTGTTCATTGTGATAAATGAAGTTTTTTAGAATATGACTGTAAAACATTTTAATAATTATGTCTGAGCTTTACAGAATAGAATAAAACACGCATTTTGGTGATGTTTTTTTTGCCGAAATCGAAACATGCGGCCGATGTACAGCGGAATTTTCAACCTTGTCGCCACTTGCATAAGGAGCGCGTGATTTCGTTAAAAATTTAACCGGTGGATGGCCTTAAGGGCGATCTCAGCCATGTATAATCAGTTAGATTTTAATTGTACAGATTTTTCTTAAAATTAATTACTTTTAAACAAGATATAATATTTGGGCAAATAAAATTGAAGCAGATAAGTTAGATAAGTTAAACAGTGTAAATTTATGTGTGTTTTAATCCCCAATTACTTAAATTTTAATGCCATTTTTATAAATGTGTTTTGCTAATAAATTGTTAATTTGGGGGGGAGTTGAGACTTAGAAGGCAGGAAATACTGGTAGGGAGATCAATTTTAAGTTTTACCAATTCATGCATAAAATTTTGAAATTGGTCATTGATAGGACACTCAAAGAAATTATGGTCCAGAGTGTCCTCTGACCCACAATCACAGTAAGGCGAGCTGACTATATGGAATCTGGCGAGATGACTAAGACAAGAATTGTGACCTAGTCTCATTCGAGTTATGGAGGAAATATATTTTTTTGGCATGCAAGAGTATTTATGAAACCAGGGCTTGACAGGAATAAACGGTTGTATTAATGAGTACTGGTGACCTTTTGTTAGAGAAGCTATTTTCCAACAAAGTTATTGTTTTATTTTCATTAAGCTATTTTCCATTCAGAGGACCATTCGAGTTTGTATTTACTTTTTAGACTAGGGAAATAATCTCTAACTGGAACAGGAATACCATTTAACGGACCGCGAACAGTGGCTTCGTTAGCAATGGAATCCGCTATTTCGTTTCTAGTAATACCTAGGTGTCCTGGAATCCAAGCCAGGACCACTGACGCATTTGATAGTGAAATGGAATTCAGGAGGTCTCTGGTAGAGCAGATTAGGGAGTCGCTATTAGAATTGAGTGGGGATGAACATATTTTTTGTAGTGAGCTAAGCGAATCTGAGAGAATGAGGGCGTTTCTAATATTGATCGATTTGACAAGATGCAGTGCTTCTATGATAGCTATGCATTCAGCAGAGAAAATGGAGCATTCTTTGGGAAGTTTGTGGGAGACTCATCTTCCTGTGTGGAACATACACACTGGCATACATCTGTAAATAATTTTATATAGTTTTGCCAGTTGTTTTCAATAATTTTGTTAAATTCTACATTATTTGATTGAGCTGAATTGTTTATATTTTTTTTGCTTATTCCTATAAACTGGTGAACCTTGGGATAGAAAGTAAGGCTTTCATAGGAACATGAGTATAAGGGAAGAGATTCGTTACGATAGATGTTGGTGGGTATATCCAGGAAAGAGTTATAGCAGTCATAGAAAATGGGGGGGGGGGAATGTTTTTCCAAAATGGATTTGAAATAACATCATACTTTAAAGATTGAAGTTTAGGAATCAAGGGATGGGATGTTATCGAGCATGTTTTGAAAATATATTTTTCTGCTAAGCATCGCCTTCTTATATGCAAGGGGGGTTCGCAGCATTCTACTTGCATTGAGTTGATTGGGGAAGATTTCATGGCTCCTAGAATAAGACGAAGAGACTTTGACTGGATCTTATCTAATTTATGAGAATTTGAAGAAGATATTGAATCAAACAGGCAAAATCCGTAATCAAGATGACTTCGGATGAGGGCATTGTAAAGAAGTTTTAAAGAGGCTGGGTGGGAACCCCACCACACTCCGGACAGAAGTCTAAATGGATTGATATTGCTTTCACATTTTGTGATAACATGATTTATATGGGTGTTCCAAGTAAGCTTGGAATCCAAAAACATTCCCAGGAACTTAACTTCCTTAGATATAGGGATGACTTCATCGCCAAATCTCACCTGAATATCTGGGAGCTTTCGCCGACGAGTGAAGATGACAACTTTGCTTTTGGATGGAGAAAGTTCAAGGCCATTACTATTTAACCACGCCAAGAGTTTTCTAATAGCGTTGTTGATTGCTGACGCAGCGATGAAAAGATTGGGGGATATTTTGTAGAACGTTAAGTCATCGGCATATTGAAGTATATCGCACATGAAATGAATAGATTTCTCCAGATCGAAAGTATAAATATTGTACAGGATCGGGCTTAAGACAGACCCTTGAGGGAGTCCTTTGAATATGAATGTAATGTGGGGAGAGGATCTAGGCCCGGCTACAAAAATAGTTCTCTGGGAGAGTAAATTAATAATGAATTTGACCAATTTGGGTGGGACGCCAATCCCAATAATTTTTCTTTTAGAATGGGGATGACAACATTGTCATATGCTCCGCAGATGTCTAAAAACACTGCTAAAAATATTCGTTTTTAGAAAGTGCTAATTTAACATCTGTCACAAGAGAGGAAAAGTTATCAAGGGTACTTTTACCTTTTCTAAATCCAAACTGCGAAGGGGAAAGGATTTGATTTTTTTCTACGAACCAGTCTAATCTATTCTTAATCATCCTTTCAGCTACTTTGCACAGAGAAGAAGAGAGAGCAATCGGTCTATAGCTTGAACCTAGACTAGGATCTTTGTTACTCTTGTAAATGGGAATGATATTTTGGATTTTCCAGTCTGGGGGAATAATACCAGAATCCAGAAATATATTGATAAGAGAGAGAAAGTAGGAAAAAAAATTGTCATCCTTGTATCTGATGAATATGTTCAGAATTTCAACCATGCCTGGAGCAGAGTCTTTGAGGTTTTCTGAAGCTCTCTTTAACTCCTCTATGGAAAATGGAGCATCGTACCATGAAGACGAATTTAAGGTAAAAGATGGAATAGGTACTTCATCAAGATTAGGGACTTAAGGGGGAGCTATTTTGCTAAGAAAGTCAGAAATCCAAATTGCTGAATTGTGAGATGACTTCGGCAGTGAAAAGGAAGATCTAAATCTGCGAATCATCTACCCCGCTGCGGCAGGGGATATGATAGTACGGAAGTTACGCCAGCTGTTTTTTTTTTTGAAACGAAATGTACGTTTAGCCAGAGCTTGGGCATTCTTGTCTGTAAAGTAATTTTCCATTGCCATCTGTTGGCAGTATGTCTTATTGGCCGCTTTCCTTTCTTTTAACACTCGAAGGCATTCCTCATCCCACCAAGGGGGAGGGCGAGCCTTTGTGCCTACAGGAGATGATTTAGGTATATCCTTTTCAGCGGATTTAAGAATGGACTCGGACCAAGATTTATAAGTGGAGGTGCAATTTTCTGAATTAGAGGTAGGAAGGGAGAGAGTGAGAGCCTGAATAGATTCTCTGAATTGGGACCAGTTGGCTTTCTTTGTAATACATTTTTATTTACTTTTAAAGGGGTTAGTATCTAACCGCTGAGCCAGATACAGAATGATGGGATAGTGGTCACGGCCGCAGGGGTCTGAGGTAGTTCTCCAGGAAATTAGTGGAGAGATACATGGGGAACAAAGAGATATGTCCACCGCACTAGGTCTCTGTCCAGGGTGAATTAACCTTGTTGGGGATCCATTATTTAGAAGACACAGGTTTTAGGAGTCCATCAGGTCAATAATTTTATTTCCTGAGAAATCCGTGGATGAAGAACCCCACAGTGGGGAGTGTGCATTGAAGTCACCCAGAATAACCAAAGGAGAAGATATTTTACCAAGCATGTGGACCCATAAGGAAAGATCAAATAAGGTAGAAGGGGGAATGTAGAGGGATATAAATGTAATATTAGAGACAGTAGCTGCCACTAATTGGAAGGATGCATTAATGGGTTTAAAGGAAAGAGGGGTGGAGTTTTTGATGAGCAGGGCTGCACCGCCCATCCCATCAATGCGGTCGTCCCGCAGACATTGGAAGCCACTCACCTTGAAGAGTTGAGCAGGCTTAAACCAAGTCTCAGAGACGGCAGCAATCGATATTGAGTGGAAATGCAGAAGGCGGGTGAGGTCATCCTTATTAGAGATGGCACTTCTGCTATTCCACTGAAATATTCTAACGTCTTGTGGAGTAATTTTGAGAAAGTGATTTTAATGTGGTAATAATAGGAGCACCGTTAGTAGCAGTAATTAAAACATTGTGTGGTGGGATAAGTGTAAATTTCAACCGGTAATGAATTAAAAAATAAATATATATGCGACGGAAGAGACTGCCCTTCAAAGGTGATCACGACAGATTGGGAGGGTTTCCAGGAAATTGTGCCCTCAGAAGAGTCCTTGTAATTTAGTCTTCTGGCTTTTATGGGATTGCCGATATGTTGAGGGGTTGTAAGGGCGGATAAAATTTCTGGGATGGAAAGATCAGTCGAGATACCTCTGACCAAGCCCATACGGGTTACATTAAAAGTAGGAATGTATGCCTTGAATTTGGAATTTGATGAAATGTAAATATTTTTAATAAATGAATTGGCAGCTGACCCTGTGAGGAATTCAACAGAGATTCGGAAACGACCCTCGGCTTTTACACCTCCAGGCTTGATGGAAAGAATTTTTGTGTTTGTTAGAAATTTACCAAACTCAAGAGGATGAATAGTTTTTCCTTGCTCGGTTTTTTGGGCGTTTACAATATATGGGTCACGGGAATGAACAAAGTAGAAATTAGTTGGAGGAGATGCTGGAAGTGCTGCTGGGGCTGGGGTCTGTGAAGTTGAAGGAGTGTCGGATATATTTGCAGATGCAGTAAACTCTCTTTTTTTGTAGGACTTTATTATGACAGATTCACTGTCTGAAATTTCTGACGTATTATCTGGAAGGTCAGGAGGGGGATCTGGAGGCTTTCTGGGGAGTCCTGAATTGACCTTTTCAGGAATATCCTCCATTCTTTACAAATACAAAAGAAAGAGAAAAAAATGGTGACGACTAGGTAGAAAAGTGTATAAATATCTGATAATCAGCTGCGAAAATTGGCTCCTGGATGACCAGAGGGGAGAAGAATCCTCAAGGAATAATACAGAACACTTTTCTTTAAGTAGATAACAGAAAATAATTGGTTTTTGATAAATATAATGAGCAACAAAACAGAACAACTGTTGACAGCTAAAATCAAAACAAATGAATCCAATTGACAGTTTCAAAATTAGAAATAATCACAAAAATATCTTAATTTCACACACTTCATCCCGCTCTCCGTTTTAGGTTTTAGTAGCGAAACGACCAGCGATGCTCATACTCATCGAAAAATTAACCGCAGTCAGTCAGGCAACACGTACATTATCAGAATTTTGTTTTTTTCTTACCAGAAGTCGACATGACGTTATTTTTTGTTCCTCAAATTATTATAATTTAAGGTGAAATTCTTCTCCAATAAGTGTAAAATTACTTTATGGTATCATTTAAAATAAAATGGACATGAAGTATCTTATTTAAACCACTGTTTAATATATAAATATCAACATTTTTCGAAGAAAGCTTAACCCCATTCGGATACACAGTATACTGAGAAATAATGATGAGAATAGACAAATAATATACATAGAAAAATAATAACGTAGGAATAGTCAAATTACAAACATATTGTAGATAGAAGTCAATAGTGCCTGAAAAGTGCGATAATAGTTGATTTTCTCATATTTCCATACTTTTAATTATAAACTTGATTATTTGTACATGTTTTTTTTATTATTATTATTAGAAACCTGTAATTTAATATAGATATGGTTTTGGAGCGATTCAGAATCATTTTCTCTAAAAAAAAGTGAGACATCGCATCCAAGGCAGTGTTAATAGAAAATTACTTCAGTACTTAAAGAGCTAACATAATTGTTAGATATACGTAAAGAAAATAGGTTACAAATAGGTACATAATAGCTAGTTCGTACTCAATTTGTTATGGGTCATGTGGAAAATGTTCACATTTCTCGAGAGGCTGTTAATTAACCTTGTAAGTTTTCCCAGGGACATCACCAATGGTAAGTTAGTTCTGCACCTCAAAATCAGAAGCCTGTGTTGGTGGCCTCGCGTGAAATTATCAGGGACACGGAATCTTATTTGATGTCGGGTGTTAATAATAAGTAGTTTAAGAATTTGTTAGCCATAAGCTGTAATGCTATGTCCCTCCTAGAACTAAGGCTGCATATACCCAGTATTCCCTGGATAAATGGGTAACAATCGTTGTATTCTAAATCGGTAAAGAACACACTTCTTGAAATTTTCCATTCAGTGGTCACTGGTACCGGAGAGTGTGTGAGATGATCTTTGGGGAATCTTGTGAGGCTGAACGAAATGGGCCATAGGGGAAAGAGATGGTGAGTGTGAGAAAGGTAAGAAAGTACATTTTAACCTGTATTCAGACCTAACTATTGCCGTTTCAGGCAAAACTAAGATTTTGAATGTTGATCTCTAACTAAAACGATACTGAGATTACATATATATCTTGACGGACTCCGCACTAGCGACAAAATCCTTGAGTATCTAAGCAAATCGAAACTGCAGTCTTGTAAACTTAAAATCCCTCTTTGCACCTGCTGTCAACTGATTTGTTACATCGTTATATCTCTAATTATGTCAATATCTCTGTAGATATATTAAAAACAGAGTTCGTATTTCAGATGTTCTTGAGTACATTATATATGTTTTATATATTGTATGAAATACTTAAAAAAAGAAGCATTTATCGAAAGCAATAAATTAAATATGTCGTCGAAAAATCGAGAAAAAATAGTTAATATATACGTATGTGGGTATATATTAACTTTATCTTAATACTTATTTTTAACGGATGTAGGCGATTAAAAATTGCCAAATGGTGAGGTAGAGAACAAAAGGTGTACGGGGTTTCGCTCACCGTGCCACGATGCACAGTTTTTTTCAGTAATAGCCAGCGGTCTGCCGGCTGTAATGGACATATCATGCGTTTTATTCTCCCTTTTCCCCTTTTTCAGTACTTACACACAACATGTATGGTACAAATGTACTATTAATAACATGGTTTGCATAAGTAATATATAAACGGGAACTATCCAACGTAAAAATACTAGTATTTTAAATGTGTACCTACCCTGTACACAGAGTCTACAACTCTAGAGCTCGACAGATTTTCTAGCACCATAAGGGAAGGGTTAACATTTTTTTTTTTCGAAGGCATAAGAAGTTGGTTGCTAGTGTGAAGGGCAGTTGATGCATCTTCTGTAATTTTGTTGAATAATTTAAAAAACACGGGCTGCTATTTTAAGATTGCTAAACAAGAAAAGAATGCTTAGAAATCTTGATCCCAGCAAAAGTTCGTTATTATACGAGTCTATACATAATTTATTATATATTATGTTTCCTTAAATAAGTATTATTGTGAAATGAGCAAATTTTCAGAATAGGTTCTAATCTTGGTTCTATCGATTTTCCATTTGCCCCTGTGAAAATAACATGCCCTGATATTGTAGAATCATAATATCGAGTAACGTGGCATTATCTCCCGGCTGAAGAAAGGTGAAATGTAGCTGATAATGGGAGTGTAGGACCGTGAAATTTGGGCAAATTCAATTAAAATCTGAGGTTCACTCTGGATTCTATACACTCCCAGCAGTTTAATGGGCTATAGTAGAACCATTGGTCTATTGAATACTAGATGAACTGATTTACTTTTAGTTCGTTGAATTTAGTACAAATAAGTCTACCAGAACAGCCTCAAAATCGTCAACAACAAAAAAACTGTATTTATTGTCAGAGAAGGAAAGTAAATATATGTCTTTAAGTCCCATGTTGTGGGAAACACAGGTGATAGAAAATCATTCCACAACCAAGCTGTTGAAGACAATAACGAGTCTTAGAAGTAACCCGTTTTCACGTGACAAATATCAACCTTGTATAAATATTAATTGTGCGTTTGGTAATGTTTTTGGCTGTGCACCGGTGTAGAAGGAATTAATTATGCATGTTCCTCAGTGCATCTTCCATTAAAATAGCGCAATACTAATGATAGCACTCTCATCTGACGTCAATTGCCTAAAGGATACAATCCGTTTGTTACGATAGTGAAAACAAAATCAATCAGACGAACTGCGCCTGTTTCTGCACAGAGTCAAGTGTTTTTTTTTTTTTTTGCGTAGAAAGGATGTAGGCTTTTTTTGCACATTTTTGGTGATTAGTCGACTTTCGCTGGCATACTTGCAATCATCGATGACGTTTTCCAGTTCTAATAAAATTAATGCTGCTCAGTTTATCGAGATCGTCCAGGCTCTAGATAGAAATTTTTGTATTAATAAGCATCATTGCCACAAATTTTGTCAGGAACCCAAGAAATATTAGCTGCCATTAAATGCTCGGAGACAAATTCGAAAAAAAGAAATGAACTTTCTAGTATTTTTCAAGACATCGCGGGTTAGAGTTAGCGACTATAGGTTAAAAAACATCAATCAATTGCTCAAAAGAGTTCATAATATCAGTTTTCATAACAAACTCATTTGACTTCGACGTTTCCAAATGACTAAGCAACACCTTTCGATATTTCTTCAAAATATGAAAAATCACTTTGTGGAGTCACGTGTATTAAATGAATAGCAATTACTTTGATTATAACCACTTCGCTTCTGAAACATGTAGATATTTACATATTAAATACGGTGGTTTTAAACAAAGCAATTGTAAATGAATTAATATTAATTAATTAATTCCTCGGCTGGCCTTCCATTACGACACAGGCAACATCTTCCGCTTACTGTGATGGTAGTAAGAGATTTTCAAATTTTGTTAGGTTATTCGTAACCTGGGAATATTTGACTTTCTTTAAAAAAAAACTTTATAAACACCAGTTTATCAACATATTTCAAAAGCGATACTTCCACCGTCAGGACATAAAATTAATAATAATAAAAATAATAAAATTATCAGTTTGTCCTGGCGAGGAAAGGTAAGCTTTCGAAACACGTTTATATTTATATATTAAAAAAACGTGGTGTTTAGTTTTTATTAATTTATTAATCATGACGCCACAAAGTGAATATCAATCTTTTGAAACAAAAATTAATTGTCATTAATTTAACTTATTTTAACGCCATAATACGTGAAAATTGTTTCCTAAATTAGAAATTTTTGTAAATCCACTCTTTCACAAATTGAGATTCAAACAGAAACTTTTACCAATTTTTTTAATACATACTATTATGAAATCCTCATATGATATGAGCTTTTCATGGTAATCGTAGTAATATTATAAGTTAGCAAAAAATAAAGTGAAAGAAATAAAAACAATATTAATAAATAAAAATAAATGTACCGAAAAAGATAACAAAATTAGTAAATAAGAAATTTTAAATGTCATTCGTTTGAACAAATATTTTTGTTAGGGTAGAATCGCTTCACTATCAACTTATCAGAGATTCATAACTTTGATCTTCGATTGAAGCGTAAAATTCTTCGTATTTAGTTAGTTAGAGTCGGGCCATGTTAATAGTTAGAATAACAATAGAAAATATATGAGGTGATGCATGAATGTGAATGAAATAAGGAGTGTTTTTAAAGACCGAGTTGTGGGGCAGTCTATCCTCTTGTAATGGTAAGTGAGTTAGTGTAGCGCGTATATAAATGTAGAAATCGGGATTTGTAATTTTTATAAAATCACCAGAGAAAACTGCTTAATGACGTAGAGAGGATGTATATTGTTTACATTCGCTATTATAAAAATAGCCCATTGACCTTTACTTCAAACTAAAACTATAATCAAAAAATTTAAACTAATGACGCGAACTGACGAAATGTATCATCGCACTTAAAGAGATAATATTTATTTGAAGGGCAACCAAATTACGCAGACACACAACTGGCCGAGATAAAAAAATGATTTTTTACTACATGATAGAGATTGCTTTCTTAGTTTTGCAGTACTATTAAATTTATCAATTAACATCAGACGGTTTTCATTATTTATTTTACAACATTAATTTGAACATCAATATAGATTACATAACTAACCAAGGTCTGGCTATTGAATTTCGTTCTGTAGTTATATACTATATTCTAGAGAATCTGTATGATTCATAATACTATATCTAAAATTGCCTTATAAACTATTTTTAGATCAAATTCCATGTAGGTAGCATTTCTAGTTATACAATATCTCCAACATAAATAAATCAATCAAACCATCAGCTCTACTCTAAAAAAAAAGTAAATAGTAATGGTCCAAGAACTGTACCTTGAGGGATTCCAAAATTCGATGTTTTTGAAATATTATCACTCTTAAAACTTGTGGGCAATTTTGTATGTCCCATATTTAGCTGTTTGGTTCAAACTTCAATAAATCGTTCTAGCTGATCAGTTAATGCTGTCGAACTGATGAAATTATTTGCTGTTTAATATTATACATGCAGTCAATCCGTGATGTAACCAGACTTTTCATTATACTTACCAAGCCCTTCAATTTGCGACCCCTTTCAATCTAGTTTGGCAAATCTCGTGGTTCCTACGTTAATGGGTTGAACCTCTCTATCTACAGTATCCAGGCACAGGTGGGAAAGTATCTATCTTACTCCGAGGGTGATTTACAAAATTAATTAATATGGATATCTATAAATATTCATGAGTTCCGCTATACGATCCGTGTTTCGGGTTATTATTGAATTAAAACTGTTTCATAACATGTTTAATAACGCGTGAAATTCATATTCTTGCAATTTGATAACTTAGTTTTCAAACGACGCTGAAATTGATTATTAACTTAGCGGCAACGCGCAAAATTTCGCGAAATTTTGTTTTGCTACGCTTTAACCTCTCCTCCAGCTTCATTCTGTGCTCCTAGACATCGTTATCTTTAACCGATAATTAGCTAGTATGTAATTACTCTCCCCGTTTGCCCGAGTTTCAACACCCTTTACTACGAAGATTTTTTTTCAAAGGAGCAATAAAAATGTTTGAATCAACATTTTGGAATCTTTGCTTTGTGCGATTTTTTTTTCAGACACTGAATTTACAGAAAATTTTAAAAACATCCTTGAAGGTACCTCAAACTCAAATTATGATAGACTTAACTCGATTGAGTATTCATGGTAAAACAATTCTAATGCTAATGTTTCAATTAAGTACAATAAATTATTCGTTCAATTAAATACCGGAAACTAGTACACGAATTCAGTTATCAAATCGCACCTGATTTTAGAATAGAAAACTCATTTCTAGATAAACTATTTTCGTTAATTTTAGTGCGTTAACTGATGTAATTTTTTTCCATCCCTTTGAAAAGTGTGCAAATCATCAAAAACATGCGTTATTATTTACCCTAACGAAAAAGAAAACCGGTCGACGTGATAATATTTGATTGTTTGTCAAAACCAGTAACTAAATATCTAGGAATAGTATTACAAATAGCCAACGGAATACCCCGAAGTCCAGAAATTGGAAACGATAAATTGATTCTGTTATCGAATCGCTCGTGACACAAGAATTGCAAACTGAATCCGAGAAACTAATTAATGCGCTTCTTGGCTCACGGATGTAATTGCGTTGGCTATTATTTCCTACTTGACAGCTTTCCAAATCGCTTCCCCACACTTACGATTCTATTCATCCAACCAATGGAGGAACTCTCGCACAGTGGGATAGATAATGAGTTTAGGAACCATACTTTTGGGTTAACATCCAAAAATAAGAAATATACTAAATAATTCTGCCAAGTAATTTTGCAAGCGGTCAGATGATTTACCAACTACGTCATATTTTTGTTATTCGGCTGTCAAAAAAAATTGTTATTGATTTTCTTACAACGTTACTGCTTACGTTCTAATCCTAAAAACTAATGTAAATGGGAATACATATGAATTGTGATGCCCCAAAAACAGTTTGACGGTTTCGACATTCATGATCTATGAAAACCTATAAAGCAATTACTGTATTAAGACGAGTTACTGCCAGTTTAAGTTGTGTGTCAGCTTCGGGCAAAATAGTAACTAACGAAAAGAGTTTATTTGTAATTCGTTACTGTGTTTTACTAATATTTTCGTTTAATCAAATGGCGTAAAATAAATAAATTTAGTACATTTTATTATTTTGAAAATAATAAATACACACGTAACTCCAAACTTATTTAGTATATTTTAGATTTAAATCTAATTTCCCCAAATAAGCACAATACCAGGGAATAATTTTCTACTGGTAACTTCAATATCTATATTATGACGATGCTACCGACAGCAATATTAACCTAGCATGTTGTAAGCTCATTGTTTAATGCATTAGAGAGGTATAACATAGCTTAACAATCAATAACCAGTTTATCAGTTACGCTTATAAAATTGGAGAAAAATTCTTATGAATACCATAATCAAGTCTAAGTTATCAAATTTGCTAACTAAATACCTTTTAGAAAATTTTAAACAGGTATAAAGTTATTAAATAATGTAGGTAGAATTTTTGCTCGAAATTTTTTTAATCTGGCCCACTGTGCGTTGTTCTGTATCTCGGGGCCTTGCACGCCACTGCAGCGAGCGGCGAAGGCTAATTGCATGGCACTGTCAGTAGCGATGGTACTTCCGGAAAAATACACTGAAGCAAAGAAAATAAAAACACTTAAGTAGAAGTATTGTTTGTAGGAGGAAAGTATTAAATACTAGAAGGTTGTACCGAACAAATACATAGTAGTGGCGTGCCATTGGTTATCCTATAGGATATGTTTAATGAAACATTTGTTTTGGACACTTTTGACGCCCATTTTATTAAACCCTATTTATGACACATTATCTAGTAAAAATGTTGGTTTAACTCCATGTCATAAAACCTATATTCTTAGCGAAAATTCTAAATAATCTACGTTTTTATGGATTGTGTTAATGTGAATAGAAATCATAGTAAAATGGAGGAGGGACAGGAAAATAATTAAGATGGGTAAAAAAGAAGCATTATGCTTGTTGAAAGGGGAAAATTCTCATAATTCATCCCTAGCACATATTATCTAAATGCCCAAATGAACTTTAAATTACAATGAGATTTTGTATCTAGGACTTTAAACATTTCTACACCAAACGATTTTGGTTGTGAAATTTCGTGTGCAGAATTGTTAATTTTTTAGCAAGGAACATATCGATGTTCTTTAGAAGAAAAAACAAAATGGTAAAAACATGCAGAATTTTATTATGTGGCATTTGTTAAAAAAATAGACGACAACACCTACTTTTTTATGGAAATAATTGTAATTAATAATTTAATACATTTTTATATTTGCGTCGGTATATTATTCACTTAAATTATTCAGGTATTTTTTATATATTTCACATGTTTCTCAAATCACAACGTTTTATGCCCTTAGTAATGCGTGATTACAGACCGCACTCCACTGATAATTTATGTTACCAATAAACAAATTCGAACACTTAGGTAATATTGAAATCCGTTCTGCATAATATTGATGAATTTATCAGTAAATTCCTTCCCACATATTGTGGATTACTTGAAAACTTTTACGATAATCTTTTAATAACGTTTTCATCAAACAAACTTTCCCATAAAGCTGATGGATCTACAAATAACGTTATTGGTTTAATTATGGCTAAATAATCAGATTTGGTACGGAGCCAAGACATGGAATATAAATTTAGTGATTCAATAAACTCTGCCGATATCTGCGAAGTTCTCTTAAAATATGAGCAAGTTGGTAAAATGCAGCAAGGTTACAAGCTATTGTAAAAGCTAAATATAGGCAAGGTTTTCAAAAAAAAAAAAATTAAAAAGTCTGGAACATAAATTCCATATGAAGAAATTATTTAATTTTACCTCATCAGTTTTTAGGTGTTTTAGCTACCAAGGGAACCAAACTTTTCTTTCTAGTGTGCTTTTGAAGAATATAATTCAATCGATGATGCTCTTAAACTCCGAAAACAACTTTTATTTTATTATTAAATATTCATGTAAATTTAAATAATTTCATTACTAACTTCATTAATTTCACTAACTTCATTAATTTCACTAACTTCATTAATTCCACCAATTTCACTAATTTAATTAATTTCATTAATTCCATCAAATTTCATTAATTTCATCAATTTCATTAATTTCATTAATTTAGTCAATTTCAAGGGTGGGCAGAAAGGACGGACCGCCAAACAACTCGATCTTGGCATACACTTCTTGCTTCAGATTCATTAATCATATTTCTGTTTGTCGATTATGAAAAAAAATATTAACAAGGATGATTCGAGTCATTTTTTTCTGTTCATATTTACTAAGAAAGAAATTGCGAATTTATCTGTCGAAAAGTCTTAATTTTATTTTTAAGGAGAAGTTATTTTAGGTTTAAAATATTTTGTTGGAATAAAAATAAAATTAATAGGTATGTTTTTTTTCACCAATAATTGTTTATCTTCTTGAACACCCGTGAATAACCTTATTATTGAATAATCTTATCACTTGGGGTTAAATTTTAAATAAAAAATAGTAAATATATATTGAATACAGTTTTTACATTACATAATTGAACTCGGGTTCAATTAGACTAATGCATATTGTTTGCGCAGTTAAACATATTTACATAAGTTAAATGTTAGGTAGCAATTCGAAGACAAATACTTACAGTCCACCACACAGTAATTTAATATTTGAAGTGAAGCAATTTATATTTTGAAATTCTCTTTCAATAAGCAGATTTTGAAAAACGTGTTAATTACCCGACTTAAAAATATGAAAAGGGTTACGCACGACCCTCTGCTGAAGGACGGACGGCATTGAAAAATAATGTTTTCAGGTATAAAATTACAAGCCATCAAAATAACTAGGCTGTTACAACTGTTTCAAACTGTCCCATTTAAATATTATCTATGTAAACACACACTAACCCCTAACCAAAAAGCTTTTAAAAAAATGGTATTTCGCCAAACAGACATGTGTCCCTTTGTTCTACTCAAGTTTGCTAAGACAGTAGCCGGCCGGCACTAATGATACACAACTATTCACACAATCCAAAATAACGTCACAATAATAACATGCACCGTACACCCTCGATATTAATTTTATTATCTTTACGAATAGGAAGTACGTTCAAGTAAGACTGGCAGTCAGCCAGCGTTATATTCTAACAGATGTAATCCTCCTGCCCATAATGGTACTCTGGTACCCACTGAAGAGCTTAAGCAATAGCAGTGTTTTGTGGCAGAATTTGTATCTGAAGTAAGCTCAATTTTTCCTTACTTCTACTGAAATTAATAATTTATCTCTTGAGCTAATAACCAATTTCTGAACAACTTTCCAACTTTCAAAGATTCTTATGCAAATTGGCGAATTTTTTCAATTTTATTTCAAAACGATATTTGTAGTTAACAGTTCTAGAAATTATCTGTTCGGTGGTTCCTTGGTACCCAAGTCTTGACTCTTGGCAAGCAACTCAGTGTATTCTCTATGAATGGACCACTGTGTAATCACCGTGGTAGATTTATCTTATATTTATTATGTTTGGAATTGGCCGTGACCGAGACCTATGTGCGGTTGGAGTTTGGTCAGTATTTAGAACATACAACGACTGGCCTAAAACGGGAAAGACTTTTCAATCAATTCAAAAAATTTCTAACGAAGTTTTAATAATTTTGTATTATTTATGTTTATGTACGAATTCCTGTCACACCTAAAACTTTTTTGGTTTGCGTTATTGGAAATTGGGGTAGAATGTTTACATATAATGTATATCCTGATGAAGAGACTAAGGTTTTTAAACAGACATGTATTCATTTATATAGTAAAATAACACCACAAGGCGAAATAACATTTTTTGAACATCAAATTAAATATTATAGTTTCAGTCATTAGGTACCATTATCAAATTATTCACATTAGCAAAGTACCTAACAATATGTTTTTTTTAAACATAGTTATAAAAGCAAACGAACATGATCACACCATTTGTAAGAATTTGGACAGGCTCAAAAAAAAATATTCGTATATGTTTACAAATTTAATATAGAATGCATACGATATTTTTTGTACGAGAATGTGGGCAAAAAATTTATTAATGTCGGTTTTGAAATATTAATGAATAGTTAAATTTCTTTTTGTAATAAGTATAGAGAAAACAAATTTTTAACAAATTTTTCCACTTCGAGACCGAACCCATAAATATGTACTACAGGTATCTTCAGATATGTAGAATCTGTTGAATCTAGATAAAATTAAAAATATAAGCATTGTTTAGTTTTTTTCTTTCAATCATTAAATTTAATATTTACATATCTCAAATGAAATACGAAACATAAAATGAAACAGAAAAAGAAACCGAAAAAGATACAGAAAAAGAAAAAGAAATAGAAACAGAAAAATAAACTGAAAGGGAAATAGAAATAGTAAGACAAAAAAGAAACAGAAAAATAAACACGAAAAGAAACAGAAATTAATAATATAACGTTCGCATTTTGGGATTCAAACCCAGGACTTTATGTCTTATTGCAAATAGCACAATAACAACTGAGCTAATGTGACATTATTACTTATTATACCTCAATTGGAGAATAACTAAAACCATGATCGATACAAATGAAGGAAGGTAGTAAGGTCTCATCGTACGTAGTTAGAGTGCTAGTCCAGGTAAGACAGAGGTCATGGGTTCGATTCCTAAATGAGACCATTATCTTTTATTTTCTGTTTCTCTTTCTGATTCGTGTTTCATTTGAAATATGTTCAAATTGTCTTTAATGATTAAAGAAATATATAAGTATATTATTAGTAATGAGGTTTACAAGTTATTCCAATAAAATTACTTTTTATTTTTGTGGTCACTTTTTAATATATCTGTTTTGATATTGATAATACGTGGTGGAATTCCATTATATTGATGAGATTTTTAAAATGGTTCACTTTCACGGGTGTAATTATGCGACGTCATTCTCTTTTAATCATGATGTTTGATGGATAGATACTCCCCTCATATAACCAACGTGGCATTTTTTAAATAAATTTAAGCCTACGCTTTTCACACGTTTCTCTCAAAAATATTAAATAATCTAGATTTTCAATAAGTACGCAGTTTACATAATACCTTTCTCTATACACACAGATCACCAAAGATCATAAATCAACCCGACTCTTAATTTGAATCAAAACAAAAGACATCTTGCTGCAGACGTTTTCTTTGTTTTAATTCTATTCCACAATCAAAATTCAAAATTCCCTACTCCAGATGTCAGGAGAATTAAATTATAATTCCTTTTACTACCTCTGGGTTGGAACATCGTAAAATATTTAGTATTTTAAATTAGTTAACCACATTTCAAAAAATTGTAACCCACGTAAAAATTGCCTACGACGCGTTATTTATAGACAGGTTTACAAAGAACGGGAGACTTGTAATAATAGATTTATTTTCGGACAAAGCCTACCAAAACGACAGCCATCTGAGCGTAAAAGCTTCCGAGGAATCTTAGGTTTCGATTGTATCAATGAATAAATTTAAGAGGCATATATTTTAAATTGTTGAATATTAGTAAAAAAATGTACACCCACGCAAGAATAACTTCACTCTACGTTTGCTACCTTTGGAATTGGTTTTTTGTTGATATTCTTTGAATATGAAATTGAACAGAATAGACCCAGTGATTCCGATTTCCTGAATTTATTTCATTCAAGAGTATTACGTAAAATTATTTTTTTATTCGAATAACTTATTGAAGCGTATAAACCTAAATATATTTTTTTTTAATATTTCTAAATCATATTAATAAATCTTAAATAAAAGACAAAAATAAAACGGTAACTGTCGCATCTGGGATTCGAACCCAGGACCTCTCGGTCTATCTGCCAGATAGACCTTTTATAGAAATTTTCTTTTCTGCTGTAGTTGTATTTCATTTGAGATTTGTTAATATAATTGAAAAAACAATATCTTCAAGAAATTTATATACGTATAACTAGGGTGTAAGGCGCCATTTGACATTTATAAAAAAATAACTATTTTTTTCATTACTATGATACCACTCACCGCCTCAATTTGTCCTTGAAATTTGTCATTACACATTAAAATATTTTCAAATACGATTATTACAGTTCATTTTAGAAACAATCTGATACAACGTATCTCGATTATATTAAATAAAAAAAATAAAAAAAATTGTAATTTTGTTCTGTGAAACTGATTTTGTTTTCTTTTGATTTAAAATTTAATAATTGGGTATTTTGGTAAAGCGGTAAATAATAAAAAAAAAACTTTAATTATGAAGGTTCTTAGAATATGATGTTGACCTTTCGGAAAGTTCCATTAATTTGGAAGACCGTTTGATTTAAGCAAAATATAAGCATTTCACCTTTTTAAACTAACTTTACTTTTCCTATGAGCCATCTTGGTGTTGTCATTTAAAACTTTTTAATTTTTCGTGTTGTTGAAGAAATAAGAGTTCTCAGTTTTCATATCGGCAAGTAAGTTACATACCTACCGTGATTTTTCATTCTAATATTTAATGTAATAACTAGTATTACATAAAGATGTATGCTTCACCGGGTGCTCCACATGACCCGGGTTATGTTTGGTTGGGTTAGATTATGTAGGGTCGTTTCTTTGACTCGATCTTATTTATATTTCAATACCATTACACAAATTCCTATATTAGGCACGCCAATTACATCAGTTAGGGACACGGTCTCGTGTCAAACAAAATACTTATTGCAGACTTGAAGTCGCTGAAGTTTAAATGAAAAATGTCTACCCCTTACGCTCTACACCCCAGCTGTTGAATGATTTACCGGCTTCAACGTCACCTCTTGTACTTTTAATAATAGGTAGTAATAAGGAACTCCAGCCATGTTTTTCGATAAATCAATAATGACGTCCTAACTTAAAAAGGTTACAGAATCTTTTTTTTTTAAGATTACTTGTCATAGTCATTTTTCAAAGTCCGCCATATCGCTCCAAATCTATGGCCGGTTGATTCTCATTAATTATTCATTGTTTTTGTAATTAATTTATAGAACTCCATTTAATTTTGTTTAAATTTAATGTAAATCAAATTTGATAATGTTATTATTAAGTTCTGGAACTATTTTAAGTATTTATTATTGTGTAAGCTGTTTCGGCGTACAAGGTTATTTTCAAACTGCGGTTGAGCTTTACCGCACACAATCATAACATTCTATTCATGGTAAACCATAATTTCTTCAAAAGATTGGTATTCACTTTGTGGCGTCATTATTAATAAATTAATTAAAAATTACTTTGCAATCACCACTTCATTAATACATACATATAACATATTATCTACCTACTTTAATCAATATTTGTTTATGTTTATAATTTTCCTATTCCTACACTCTTGTGTTCTATGTATATCATTTGTCAATACTTGACATTATTATTTTTTTAGTATTCTGCATATCCTGATTAGGAAAGCTTCGCTTTCGAAACATGCTGATATGTATACACTAATAAAGTGGCGATTACAAAGTAATTTTTAATTCATTTATTAATTTATTTACCTTTTAAGAAACTTTAACTTAAGAATAATATTAGAACGAGTATTTATTATTAACATTATCATAATATCCGTATTGCCAGTTTTCTCGTGAATGTTCGTATTTCATTCATTATTAATGTTTTTTTTAATACTGAGCAATAATTATAGAGGTTAAAGCCACCCATATTACATTAATATTTTGTCAAAACTTAAAAAATATATAAATAAAATAAAAATAAAAAACTAACAAATAAAAATTTCCAAATAAATCCTAAACCAGAATATTCGAGATGCTTCGAATGCAATGGTATCAACACAACGGGTAATTTCGATGAGAATTTTTTTTATTCACTTAATAACGCTTTCTACATTCTACGGACAATGATGAGTTTTCTAACTATTGGGATAGAATGCATGGAATTACATTGTATACTTTTTAAATAAAAATTCTAATATGTATATAAATACTTGTAGGTATATTCTGAATCAGCGTTTGCTGAACTCTATGATTTTTTTTCCTACAATAGATTCACAATTATTTTGTGGCGTCATTATTAATACAATTTATAAAAAGTAATTTGTTTACACCACTGTTTAATATACAAATATCAACATGTTTCGGAAGCGAAGATTCCCTCGTCAGGATACACAGTATACTCTAAAATTATTTTTTTAAGCCTTAATATTTTTCACCGGAGTTCCTTATTAGTAATCAATTGTGGAAATTAGATAAACGATAAAGGAATAAACAAACAGAGATTTGCAATATAAATTAATAAATAAACATTGGCATTCATAGGTATTGCAGGGACTGTTATTATATACATATTCATTGCTTACTTACAACATGTTTTACACGTGTTATTCCAGCGAAAATTTAAAGAATAACTTGTATTTGATGTTGAATTAATGACACCGTAATACCATTGATTTTGAAAAATTCTTTTTTATACGAATATCGCACAAAATTCCCACCTACTACCAACCGTCTGGAGCCAGTGAGACTATGGTATCCTCAATCGGGTATGTTGTGAGACTAAAGGGTATTGGTAGGGGGGGGGAGAGGTAGGTCTGGAAGAAACTAGGAATTCAGATCTGGTCATCAAACACGGCTAAGAACCATATCAAGAAATATTTCCATTTTAAGTGGTGGTTTTCATCAGAGCATTACGTCTTCGATACACATCTTCTGCTTTGGAACGAGCCGCAAATATACTAGAAATATTATTTTAAATGATCGAATTGTAAAATTTACAAATTAATAAAGGCATAAATTTATGTATTATTATAAAAATAATATAAATTCGCTTAGTATAACACCACAATATTAGAGTATTTTTCCAACCGATTTCGCAAACCTTCTTCAGGAATAAATATAATATACAAACATAACAAATTACAAAAAATTCTTAAAGAAAAATTAATTATAAAAATCCTTAAAATCCTATTTTGAATATGTTTCCTTTCTCCACACCATCTTTGTCTTTTTCTCTTACCTCCACTCTTTATTTACCCCCCCCCCCCTCCCTTCACCTAATGTATTAACCACGATTCTCTAATAATAAGGTTAAATTAGTATATATTTATCCCTGAAGAAGGAACGGTGATTCCGAAACCATTAGGAAAAGTACTCAAATAATCTGTTGTTATACTAAGCGATTTTATTTTATTTTTATATTGAACAACCATAAAGTATTAACTGTACAAGCAGCATATTTAAGAAAATTTAATTTTGGTAGAACCTGCAGACAAGTTTTCATGTGACCGCTTTGCAAAACTACCTCTTTTCCAATTTTCTCGAATCATTTTTATTTTTTTTTAAATTATAATTATAATATCTAATGAATAAATTTTACTCGCGCTCACAAGGATTTTAATCCGTGACCTATGAATTTGTAGTTGAGAAGTCTTATTAACTGTTATTACAGTATTACTAAGATTAAATCTCGTAAAAAGAAGGGATTTTTAACCCTTATCACTGGTAGCAAATTAATAACAGTAAGAAAAACCTAATGCTATTTCTCAGCTATACTTGACAAGGACATCGCTGTCGGAAGTGTATAAAAAAGCACGAATAAACACAAATTTTATATTCGTCACCTGAACTCTTGTTGAGCGACCTATTTATTACAATGATTCTGGAATATTACAATCGTTTAGCACACATTGTTTATAAATGAACTCATTCATTTTCATGCCTATTTGTTGATTCTCATTATAAAACGTACACTACATTTTCGCAGTGATTGCCCTGAATCATTTTAATTAATTTATGCGGAATTAGTAAGACTTTAAATGTATTTCATAATGGGAGACAAAACCGGTAGCGCTTTTGTCCAGTTCATTTGATTAGACTGTTTGCCATTCGAGGCGAAACAAATTTATTTTTTAATTCTCATTTATTATTCATTGGATTCAGGAATAATTTCGTTATTCGAGAATTATTCGAGAGGAAGAATTTAAAAAATCTTATTTAATTATTCGAGAAACCAATTAATTGTATTTAAAAAAAAAAGTGTTGGAACTGAATAACATATAAAAGTTCTTTGAAAAAAAATTTACGCTTCTTCTTCTTCTATTTCGATATCCTATCGTAATTTGACTATAAATTGTCGGAACCAGTGACGTGCATTGATTTATGACCAAGAGTATGCTGCGTGTAGTTTTTCAAGTTATGGTATGAATTTATTGTGTAATGAATATTTGAAAAGTGCCGTTTGATTACCGTTATAAAAATTATAAATCTGTTATATAGATACATTTTTTCAATAAAAAAATATTGATGAATTTATCGAAAAAAATTATTTTGGTTAAAAAAAAAATTTCTAGTGGTTGGAAATCGCTTAATCGTTTAGTCTTAATGAACTGAACGCCACTGATCAAAACAATCTTCATCTTGCAGAAAAGAGTGAAAGATACCCGAAATATCACCATTTTAAATTATCACAATTCAGGATCAAAACTGTGCATATCTGAATAACCAGGTATTTCCCAATTCCCATCTTCCACATGTCTTTCCCCTTCCCACTTCTTTCAACATTACAACATACCCCTATTGGAGTAGTTATAGTACCACTTGCTCCAGGCAGTTGGAACTCTCGTAAGATATATACATAAAACACACAAGCTTCACGGCTAATGATGTAAATTGCCTTAAAAATAAGTGCCTTAAACTAGAAAAAAAGCTTTCAGAAAAAGCTGTTCAAATTTCTTAACGAAAAAAATTTCAACATTTAAACGTTTTTGTTCGCTTGGAACGAACAGATTACTTGAACTCTATTTTACATTTCTGAATAAAATTCTACTTACCCTTTTATTCAACAAGGCCTTTTTTATCAATTTAAATTAGCTGGAGAATTCACCTACATCCTGACTATTTCTCACAGATTCACATGAGCAGCATCTAAATTAACATTTACAAATAATTTGTAGAAAAATTAAAAAGAAAATAAATTAATGATGATGTTACACAGAAAAAATGAGAAAAAGTGCACAATGTCTAAACGAAGTCGTAGCAGATAAATTACTAACCCTGGAAAAATATTACCTTTTTTTTTTCACTGATGTAAAATCACTGTGTTGTGTCATTTTAAATAAACTAAATGAATAATTTAAGTAATTAATTACATAAATTTAAAAAAAATTGAAATTAGAAGAAGTGTTTATAGAAAAATAAATATTTTTATTTTTTTGTTTTAGACAGCCATCTCTTCAATTTATTTTCGCATCAATAGCTATGTTTAGAATAATATCAATAAAAAAAATAAAAATATGTTTTACGCCTTATTTTTTTCCTTGAAATTTATAAATTTTTTTTTAAATTTTAAATTCTTTTTGCATTTTTAATAAATTAATTTCATCACTTATTGTTAATTTTGTTTATGTTTGCCACTTATCTATTCTTACATCATTATTTTTCTACGTTTATTATTTGTATATTCTTGTTATTCTTTTTCAGTACACTGTGTATTCTGACGAGGGAATCTTTTCTTCCGAAACATGTTGATATATATATTTAGGTAGAAAGTGGTTTATACAATATATTTTCCATTCATTTTATATATATATATATATATTATTTATTTAATTTAAAATAGTGACACCTGAAAATGATAAAAAATAGACTTAATTGTGTTCAAAAAAGTTCGTTGAAATTGTTGAACACAATTTAGCATTCAATTTTCTACTAAAAGTACTGCCTGTAACAAAGAATACGTCAGAATTCATCAAAGTTTGATTTTGATTGAATAATTCGAATATTCTTCTGGTTGAATCCCTGACGCATGAGTAAGTCGTTGAACTAGTTGTTCTGGGTGATATTTTAAAGTTTGTTAATATAGGTAAGGTAGGATATTCCATAATATTATTGCAGACTTTATATATGGTCATGTGGAAGTGAAGAAATTATAGTTTGAAAATCACATTTATGGATCCCCCTTAGGTAAGTTTAGATTTAATTTTCTCCTCGAATTTCAAGGGTTAAAATCGTGTGTTTTGTTTTTATTTATTAGTTTCCACAGTCTCCATAAAACAGTAATTAATTTTTTTAATAAATTTAATGTAAATCAAATTCGCAGAATTTAATAATAACATAATTTAATTTGATTTAATTAAATAAAATAAATAAGCAAAGTGATTAATATACATTGCATTAAATGAGAAAAAGTAAGTAATATAGTATAATTAATAACATATAGTACAGGTAAGTTAATAAAAGAAAGGATTTTAAGAATACTAAATATAATAAACGATATCAAACATGTAAGATGTGAAAGGTTGATAGGTAAAGTATAAAAAGTCATTTGGACAATTTTATACATATTTTGGGTAAAAGATAGTACCAAAATTTTTGGTAAGTGATATCGAAAATGTCAACGGTGAATTAAACATCATGGAGCACTTTTCTGAGGAACGTACAAGTTCACCTCTTTTAATGAAGGTGGATTACATATGGTAGCAGAGATTAACTTATAAATGCAGTGAATATTTTTGTAGTGCTTTTCGAAAAATTAATCGTTATTGGAAAGTCTCAATCTTGTGCTTAATACAGTTCGACTGATCCTGAAAAATAATTTGAATTATTGAAGTTAAAGATTTTTTTCTTAAATAAGTTTGCAGGGTTTGCACCGGTAAATGAAAGCTTTCATTTCAGTATTCTGAACGCGATGAAAAAGCTTTTTCTAATTTTAAAATGTGAGTTTTCATCAATCTCGTCAATCTAGCAATATTGACAGAAGTCGGAAATGAATATTTTTTTGGGATTAGGAAAGCAGAAGCGGGGGGAGAGGAAGTAGAATCTGTGGAGGGAGGGAGGGATAAAGAGACAGGAAAGGTATCGGCAGGATTTGTAGCGTGTAATTAATTTCACGTCCGGTAAGGCGGTATAATTGGAACCCGCGGGCTCTTAATAAAAAATGATAATTTTAGCGGTGTAATTAAGAAGAATCGTGATTTTTCTCAGAATAAGTAAGAGATTTCTAATTTTTGGGTAAGAAAATGACTGTGAAACATTAAATCTCTTACCTTTATGCTGAAAAACGACGCGAAAATACAGACTTATAAATGGTGTTTTTTTTAGAGGTATACAAATTCAAAATGATCAAAAAGACTTAAAAGTAATGTTAATGTATATGATATTGGGTTTATTTAATAGATAATTTTATGCCATTATTGTTTAAATTTGATTTCGGGCATATGAGTGCCATGGCTAGCTCGAATGAAGCGCAATCGTGAAATCCAATTTTCGACAACTTTATCGAGCAACTGGGGCCGTATATCGGCAATGACACGGCGAATGTTGACTTACAAATGGTCCAACGTCTTTGGTTTATCAGCGTAGACAAGTGACTTCACATACCCCCGAGAAAGTAATCTAATGGTGTGAGATCACAAAAACACCCCGTATATAGGCAAAACGATGGTTTCATCATTGTAACTTTGAGACCTAATTATTATCTCCCTCAAAGCCTAAGGTCGGTTTTTATCTTATTTTATTAAAAAAAATGTTTTTTTATAAAATACTAGCTGATGTGTACCCGGCTTTGCTCGGGATTTGGAATAAAGTTATTAATTTGGGAATTCTTGCTTGTCATTAGGATGCCATAATTGATTTGACAGCGAAAGTAACTATCTCCGAATAAATAAACATTCATTTGAATATTTTATTTCATTCCAAATGATTATTTTTTCAAAATAAATCATTAAGTCCTCAAATAGGTACCTACCTACTCGTGTTTTTCATTTTGAAAATATTCTTCTGAAAAAAAACCTTCTTCTTTTGTATATGCAATCTTTGGCTAACCAGAGTGTTATATCTATAGGCTAACCTAAATAAAACACGGCGGGTTCAATGTTTTTCATACTAATTTTAAAACGTTATAGCAACAGTTTTACATATTGGATTTCATTCAACTACTTTCTAAACCTTCCCGGCACTATTGAAAACAAACTGTGCTATTTTCAGCGAAACCGGGCCAGTGATTTTCGAGAACATCGAGGACTAACAAACTTACAATGATTTTTATATGTTCGAGAGATAAATAATACGTTTTTTAAGAAATGTACGTAGCTACAGAAAGCCATAAAGACGGTAGTAGATAGTATGTACAACAATGTTTTTTTATGTGAATCCCGCAAAAGAGTTCCAACTGACTGGAGACGATAACAGCTTCAATTGGGTTATGTTGTGAATCTGAGCGGTATGGAAAGGGAAAAGAGGTGAGGAGGAGAAAGATGGAAAAGGAAAGGATTAAATAAAATAAAATATTCAGGAATTGCATACTCATTCACGATGAATTAAATATTAAACTAGAGCAATTAAAAAAATATATTATTCTCCATAAAATATACGGAACACGCCAAAGTTTAAAAGATATTTTTTTGTAAAGAAACGGACAAAAATAAGTTTTTGTTGTTGTATGAAAGAATACAAAGCATTAAAATTGTTCAAAAACGATTTAGAAAATATCAGAATTTTTAAATATCAAATGTTCATAACCGAAATTGCGTCCAATAAAACCAGATTTACCACAAACCCTGGACATTTATTCAATATTTCCTTTCTCACTTTGAAGAATTTTTGATAAAAAGAGTGACTTTTGTCAAAAATAAATATAAGATTTTGCGAAAGTTTTGCGAGAAAGTAGGTTGTGTGTTTATAGGTCCTTTTTCGCGATTTAACCACGTCGTTAGAGAAGGCTGTTTATAGTTTCAGACTTGCCGACAGACTTTTTCTTTTTTTTCCAACAAAATCGATAGCAGGCATCGTTAGAAACATAAAACTTTGAAGAAAATCACAACAAGAAGGCTTTTCTTACATCACGTTTAAAACTGATACCTACTTTGAACTACCTACTTTGAACTAGACTAAAAACGAGAACGTTGTTTATGGTTTCCTAAGATTTAAAAAAAACATTCAATATAAATGTATTTCTTTGAATGTACAACTTTATTTTAATAAAAAAAAACTATAAATACCCAACCCATCTTTACGGTTTTAGAAAGACGACTTTAAAAAATCTTATAAAAAAGGTACCTAAATAGATTTTGGTTTTTTTTAAACATTATCCTAATTGCTTAATAATGACAATTTCATATAAACTCAATGCATTGGTTTATTTGTGAAATAAAAATATATACGTTTAGGTTACAGAAAATTTTCACAAACGTTTATTTCGTACATTACATAAAAATGATAACCACTGCTCAACGAAGTCCAAAAAAGTTTTCATGGAAAATTCATCGGAATAAAAGTTCATTAAAATCATCGAGATTATATCGGACATCAGAGACTTATTATAGTTATTATATTATAATTATAGTTTATAGTTTATAGTTTATAGTTTATAGTTTATAGTTTATTGTTTATAGTTTATAGTTTATAGTTTATAGTTTATAGTTTATAGTTTATAGTTTATAGTTTATAGTTTATAGTTTATAGTTTATAGTTTATAGTTTATAGTTTATAGTTTATAGTTTATAGTTTATAGTTTATAGTTTATAGTTTATAGTTTATATTTAATAGTTTATAGTTTATAGTTTATAGTTTATAGTTTATAGTTTGAAGTTTATAGTTTATAGTTTATATTTTATAGTTTATAGTTTATAGTTTATAGTTTATAGTTTATAGTTTATAGTTTATAGTTTATAGTTTATATTTATAGTTTATAGTTTATAGTTTATAGTTTATAGTTTAGTTTATAGTTTATAGTTTATATTTTATAGTTTATAGTTTATAGTTTATAGTTTATAGTTTATAGTTTATAGTTTATAGTTTATAGTTTATAGTTTATAGTTTATAGTTTATAGTTTATAGTTTATAGTTTATAGTTTATAGTTTATAGTTTATAGTTTATAGTTTATAGTTTATAGTTTATAGTTTATAGTTTATAGTTTATAGTTTATAGTTTATAGTTTATAGTTTGTAGTTTGTAGTTTGTAGTTTGTAGTTTATAGTTTATAGTTTATAGTTTATAGTTTATAGTTTATAGTTTATAGTTTATAGTTTATAGTTTATAGTTTATAGTTTATAGTTTATAGTTTATAGTTTATAGTTTATAGTTTATAGTTTATAGTTTATAGTTTATAGTTTATAGTTTATAGTTTATAGTTTATAGTTTATAGTTTGTAGTTTATAGTTTATAGTTTATAGTTTATAGTTTATAGTTTATAGTTTATAGTTTATAGTTTATAGTTTATAGTTTATATAGTTTATAGTTTATAGTTTATAGTTTATAGTTAGCAGTTTATAGTTTATAGTTTATAGTTTATAGTTTATAGTTTATAGTTTATAGTTTATAGTTTATAGTTTATAGTTTATAGTTTATAGTTTATGGTTTATAGTTTATAGTTTATAGTTTATAGTTTATAGTTTATAGTTTATAGTTTATAGTTTACATAGTTTATAGTTTATAGTTTATAGTTTATAGTTTATAGTTTATAGTTTATAGTTTATAGTTTATAGTTTATAGTTTATAGTTTATAGTTTATAGTTTATAGTTTATAGTTTATAGTTTATAGTTTATAGTTTATAGTTTATAGTTTATAGTTTATAGTTTATAGTTTATAGTTTATAGTTTATAGTTTATAGTTTAGTTTATAGTTTATAGTTTATAGTTTATAGTTTATAGTTTATAGTTTATAGTTTATAGTTTATAGTTTATAGTTTATAGTTTATAGTTTATAGTTTATAGTTTATAGTTTATAGTTTATAGTTTATAGTTTATAGTTTATAGTTTATAGATTGAATTATTAATTGTGTTCAAGTTTAATTTGTAGAATTCCGTTTTAATTTTGAGTTTTTAAAATTTTAATCATAAATATAATTATTTTTTTGAAAAAAAAATGATGTAGGGAATGCGGCAAAACCATCGCTCAGGGAGTGAAAACACGATCTGTATTAGCCATCCCAAGCTAATTTGTGAGCTACAGTGCTCAGGGTCGAATGACACTGGGGAACAGTATTACGATCGGTGTCTCCGAGATACATGGTCGTCTCTCAGAGTATTTAAACCTTACCTCGGCATTTGGGGTTCTGATGGGGTGGACATTTTATTTTCCTAGATACTTGTGGGACCAATTATGAATAATACAACCAACAAATTAACGTCAATGAGGGGCATTCGGGTAATCTAGGAAGAGGGGAGATGATAGTTGGGGCCACCTCGGCGGACTCACTGGAGCTTACGGGGAACCAGTACGAGGAGGGACTTTCTATTGGAAAATCCTTACGGTTGCGGGATCTTCCACGAGATCTACGCACGGAAGAGCGAGGACCTGAAAACAGACTCTATTGAGACTCTCTATCTCTAACCGGGAGAGCAAAGGAGAGAAAGGAATAACAGTTCAACAGCCACCGCTGTGAATGGTGGGGTGAACTCCCCAATGGATGGTGTTAATAAAATACACATCTATTGTAAAGGGAGAAACTCAGTGGAGCGGGAAGGAGCATGCTCAAGACGGAAAAAGTAGCCCAGTAGCGGCTGCTGTACTGGACGAGAATCACCCGGGACAGTGTGATCTACAGTGGGAAGGTGAGAAGATTAAACATGAACCAATGACTACTTTATTACAATAACTTGGGGGACACAGAGCTTGCATATCTATTAAAGAGAAAGCTGGCACACTGCTCTCCAAATACTGCAGCAGGAAACTGGTGGCTGTGAAGTTACATATCACACAGGACCAAAAAGAAGTGGTGACAACTATGACTCTATGAAACTACCACCACCCTTAAGGGAAATTATTATTATTTTTATTTTTTTTTATATTGTTTTTATTTTTTTTGGAAAAATTAATAGCAAATCCACAATTTACAATTTTTTTCATAATAAAAACAATAAATCATGCCAATTTTAAATTTTCCACTTCTGATATGATAAATATACATGATGATAAATAATACGAGTAAAGTGTGACAATATACAGTTTAAAATTAAGTTAGCTTGAATGGGGAGGGTTGAGGGGAGCATAAGAGTGGGATGAAGGTATTTTCAAGAGCTGGTTTTTATGATACTTATCCAGGACTGCAAATAAAAATGGAAAAACTGATACTCGAAGCAGATGGTAAATCGCACCACAATGTGTACGGTAGTAGAGACATCAATGAACGAGAACCTCCTGAAATATCTCATGACAATGAACCTTGAGATTCTCAATAGAGGTAGGGAACCCATTTTTGTTATAAGAAACAGACAGAAGTAGTTAGATCTGACACTGGGAACATTGAGAGTCACAGCATAGAGAGTTTCGTATGAACCATCACTGTCGGATCATTTACACATTTAATTTAAATTAGAAGGAGAGGTAAATAGAACGGGAACCGATTCATATAGGAACCCAAAAGTAACTAACTGGAGTCAGTACTCTGAGAAGCTAAGCGAAGGAATGGGAAGATTTTCATTAAAATACGGTAGCCTGAAGAAATTGAGGACGATTTCTTTTAAATGGTTCCCCAGAGAAGATGAGTAGATTTTGAGTGAAGAATGAGAGAGCAATGAGAGAGAATAAGAGAAGAATGAGGAAAAAGTGCGAATAAGGATGTAACAGAAAGAGACACAGACAAGCCGAGTCGAATCAAAACAGCGGAAGTAAGAGTCACCGTGGTAAACGGTTTAAATCCGCCGGGGAGTTCTTCACAATCCCTGGTACCTACCCCTATTTGCTAGTCGTGGTCCGAGAAGTCTCTCGTGGGGACGGATGAAGCTTCGACGCATCGTCTGTAATCATTACTACATAAATGTGCGGAATCAATGTAAATATCAAATCGAGTATTACTTTGACCTAATGGATTTTTCTTTTTCTTTTTAATGTAAAGTGAATAAAATTTTATATTTTTATTTTCAAGTTCTGCAAGTAATTTAGTTGTATATTATTATTATAGCTGCTTTTGCGAACAAAACCATTTTTAAAATGTGGTTATTCCACATTTAGGTGAATTATTTGATTTTATTGAGTAGTCACGTTCCGCGTAGGAACAATGAGAGTAAACCTTTATATATAGAGAGAAAGGATCTTAGGTGAAGTTTACTGGAGCTACTATGGATAAAAAAAATGACTAATGATATTAGTGTAACGTTAATAAATAAAATATAAAAAATATTTCTTCTCCACTTTTTAGAATTTTCAGAAAATCTTAACAATAAAATTCATAAAAATAATTCAAGGAATTGCCACATACATTTAAATTCATTACCTTAAAAGCATTCGCGCCATTATAAAACAATTAAGAAAAACCTGCTGTCATCAAAAGCGGGGAAAACAGATTTCAATTGTAAGTACGTTACAGAAGAGAGAAATTTAATTACCTACTATAATTATTTTCCGAGGTTTTCACTGAAAATATTAATAAATCATTTGAAACACCATACAAATTTAAAATGGGTTAGGGTAAAAAAAATTTGCTTAAAGACAGATTTCGTATAAGTAAATGGCTTAACCACAGATTTCAATGGATTTAAATGCCGCAGCACCTGTCAATAATGAAAATAATAAAATGCTTACAGAACTCAGTAAATTTGAATTACTTTAAATTATATGGTGTTCCACGAATTACACGCAGTAACAATTAATACTGACTATGTATGATTTTCATAATATTGTATGGAAAAAATCGAAAAATAGATGATGTAGTATTCTATATAAATATTACATTAATAGCAATGGCATGTAGTCCATAAAGGCAGAAAAGCTGTGCCTACCCTAAAAAAAAAACGAAACAAATATTTTTTTAACGATAATATGAAAATACCATCAATTTATTGATATTATGTATTTTTCCATGAATTTGCAAATGAACTTACATTCCTATATATTCACAAGACAAAGAAAAATGATAATAAAATAGCTAATTTCAAATACTCAATGAAAAACTACGCACAGCCTGCCTTTGGTTATAGAAGTCTCCTCTAAAATACCCTCCACACAGCATCCCCAAAGATGACATAAGCCCAGAGGGAAATTATTTCCTGTGCTACTTTAAAAGTTGAGTTACTTTAAGAAAGGTATATACGTAATGTATTACATAATATTAAAAAAAACACACCTTCCTTTTCCACTCCCTTCAGCCTCAAAGTACTTCTAAATTAAGGATCCCATATTTCAATTAACTCTGCGATGTTTGGAGCAGTTGGGACTTTTGTGCGGTATTCATATTAAAAAAATATATAAATGTAAATGGTAAGAGTACAGCATTCCATCCTCTTTGCTTTTCTTCAATGAAGATGAACATTGCTTATTTTTCATATTGAGAGAAATACTCGCGCATTATACCAGGTTCTCCAGTTAGTTTAAAAATGTTAATTTAATTCGAACAAAGGAAACCTCAATTCAGTTCAGCAATGTTGAACTTCTAAGTGTCAATACTTGGGTACACCTTAAACTAAAACATTTGAATACCAAGTTTGTGAGGAAGCAATTTGCGGTTAGATCTGCATTTACTCCAGGTGAATCTCAAAGGAGGTTCTCTTCAACTTACCCGGAGTTACAGAAGCACAGTTTGCTGGAAGTTAATTGAAGAACCTCTCCGAGATAAATTAATCCCAGGAAGTCTGCAAGGTAAACGGATGGTAAGATTGTTTTGCATTAGTAACGATAAACTCTTTTCCATTTGGCTAAATTTCGCTGCAGCTTCAAATAAACTATTTTCCATAATTTCTTCAAACGATTGGTGTTCATTTTGTGGAGTCATTATTATTAAATGAATATAAAACATATTTTGTATTCACCACTTTATAAATATCCATTGATATCTACATGTTTTGAAAGCGATACTTTCATCATCAGGAATATGAATACTAAAAAATAATTTCAGGTATATGCAAATGATATAAATAAGAACACAATAATATAAGAATAGACAAATTATATACATAACAAAAATTGATTAGAGTAGATAAGTAATTAATCAAAAATGCTAATAAAAAAAATTACAAAACATTATGTTACCCACACAGTATAATTAACCCAACCTAACCGTACCTAACTTAATCTAACCTTCCCTAAACTATCCTTATCTAACCTAGCTAAACCCAACCTAACTAAACCAAATCTAGCCTAACCCAACCAAACTTATCCTAACCTAACTTAGCCTAACCTAACCTAACTACCCTTGAGGTCACCATAAACGAAAACATAATTTCATGTAATGTTAATACTCGTAATCGCTTGAAGTTACCCACACGCTTACATGAAATTAACGTAACCCAACCACGCACCACTCAGGTTTCATTTTCATGAATACGGCGCTTTAAACATATTTTTATTAAATAGGTTTAAATAATATATTTATTTTTATTATGAAACACATTCTGCAAATTTGATTCAGAAATCAAATAAACGTAGTAATAATTATATTAAAATTTCCGCTGCATTTTAGGAACAGTATTATTCTTCTGTTTAAAATTTTACTCAAAATCAGTTACGCTTTTAAAAATGGCCTGGAAAAATTTGGACGCACACATATATTTTTTTATTTATTATTTATTTGGGTACTTCGGTATAATAAATGTAGGCAGGTACCTACATCATTGTTTTCTAATAACTCACGGGTGCATTCGTTCTATTTTTTAAAATATGTATGTTTTTTTTAAAACACAAATAAACATTCCCGGGTTACGAATAACCTAAGAATGTTTAAAAAATCTCCTGTGATTGAGGACTTAGCTAGCCAAGGAATTGAACTCACGACGCCTGGGTGAGACCCAGACGCGATGCCAACTCAGCCACTGACCGGTCAAATTATGCACTGGTTCATCAAAACCACCTAAATCTCAATGCCATCAATTCAAGATTTTTTCTTCTATGAGCACCTCCTAATTTTTGTTTACGTTTAATTTTAATGTAATAAAACGTTTCAAAATATTTAAAAAAGATTAAGAAAATAAAAAAAATAAAAAATAAATTTTAGTTGATCACAGAAGTTAAGAGACTAATTTGATTCTCTTTCCGGGACTTGAGATTTAGGTGGTTTTGGATTAAAGTAGTTCACGAAATGTCCAAAACGTATAAAAAAGTTCACGCGGTAATAGACACTACTGCGGAGTGAGGTATGAGAGAACGTGAGTGAAAATCGTTTTTTTTTTAAAAATAAATCCGCTCTTGAAATTAGAGCATTAATATAGTGTTAACAATGTAGAAATTCACCCTATACACTCAGCCAGAGGAGCACTTTTAAGGTGTATCCAGGAAGACAGAAACATAAATTGAGTACCGAATGAGGTTCTAAATACCTCACTTTCCTAACTTTCTTAAATCCAAGTGCCCACAATTACAAAAAAAAAAAAAATTATTTTCTTTCTCTCTACTAATATCTTTGTACAAACATAATCTTTATATAAACTCCATTAATACACGTCATTAATTAACTCCGTTTGTGTTGGTATAGGTACATTACTCTGTCACCGTGTTACATTACAATAAAGTATACTCCGACACAGATTTCATTTTAATGTGCAAGTTTTAATGAAGAGCTTTGATTAGCTTCAACCTTTAGCCTGTAAAATTTGATATTATGAATATGTATGCAGAGGTGATAGGAATAAAATTTATAAGGTTGGCCTTCGGGGTATAAAGTGCACTTTCACGTTAAGAAAAAAATAGAAAAAAACATGTTTTTATACGACTTAAAATTAAAGCATAGGGGCGAATTGTGTTGCTCTAGACATGGATTTTAATATTTTAAATATTTTTGTGAACAATTTTATTTTTCCTTTTAAAACCATCAAATATTTATTAAGTACGTTAATATATTTGATCACTGACGAAAATAATATTAACATAACCTAAATGAAACATGAAAACGGAAAAAAACGACAGAAAATAAAAATATTTCAGTCGCATCTGGGACTCGAATCCAGGACCTCTGGTTATCCGGGGCAACCACTTAACCATATTAAAAATGGAAAATGATATTGACAAATCTCGAATTTGAGATACGATATCGATGAAGATGACATTGAACTGGTCTCATTAGCAAAGTTGGTTAAGCGGTTACCCCGGATAGGCAGAGGTCCTGGATTCGAGTCCCAGATGCGACTGAAATCTTTTTATTTTCTGTCGTTTTTTTTTTCCGTTTTCATGTTTCATTTAGGTTATGTTAATATTATTTTCTACAATGATTAAAAATTTAATGTATCTGACGGTCAGATTTTAGCATTCAATTTTTTATTACTATTTTACTGTAAATGATTGTATGACAGCTGTTTTGTCGGTCCTCGTACATTCAACCTTTTACCAAAAGAAATTCAAACGACAAATAAATTATCTTCTTCCGTAAAAATTTGTAAAATTATGGCTGAATGTTGTATATGTTCAAACATTACTTATATAAAAGCTGTGTTAATTTTTTTCTGGTTACTTTAACTATAACTTCAACATTTACTAATTATACAACAACAACAAAAAAATGCTTGCTTATACTATAATTCTAAAATTTCCATTAAATATTTTATTTTCTTGCTATAATTAATATTCTAGTACTCTTATTTGCTTAAATTACTGATATTACCCACACACAGGCAGCGCCTATGTGGGTTCCCATTTCTTAGTATTATAATTCAAACAATCATGCATGTAAAAAAATATATATCATTCATTTTAAAAACCACCGAGGAAAAAAAAAAGATTTTATTTAAATCTGAAAAAAAAAGCGTTTTTTTGTCCAGAAGAACAACACACGCATGCTCCTCTGGACATAAGGAAGCGTATTTAAAATATATTATTAAATTCTATGTCCTCCTTGCCGATGCTGTGAACTTATTTGACATGTGTCAAATTATTTTGATCTCTGTAAATATACTTAACATATAGTTCATATTTTAAGTATTCTTTAGCAATGTGTGCATGTAGTAATGTTAGCAAGTATTAGACGAACACAACAGAAAAAAAAAATATGTTGAAAAATCGGGAAAATTTTTAAATATATACCTACATACGTCTGCATGCGTTGATAACTTTCCGAGTAGTGCAGTAGTGAGCAAGAGGGGTACAGGGTTTTGCTCACCGTGCCACGATGCTCAGTCTACCGGCTGTAAGGCATGCATCATGCGTTTTATGCTTGGCCGATGATTTTCTCATTTTCAGCAGCACACAATATTTTACTTATGTACTATTGAAGAAATGATTTACATTTAAGTAATAAAGGTTAACTATCAATGTGCATTGAGTGTACAACACCGGAGCTCGGGGGATTTTCTAGCACCGTAAAAGAAGGGTTTAATTATAATATGTACAACTAGATCATTGGGATCGTAGACCAATATGCTTTCGGATGTGAGATTAAATGCTTATACATTCTAAAGTTTTCATAACAAATCATCATAGAAACTGAAAATAAAATATGAGAAATACTCGGTTCAACTTTCAGAGGAGATACTTAGTGTCGAGTCAATTTCCCCTGATTTTTAAATCCTTATTAATATGGAAGCGTTCCAAAAATAATATTATTAATGTTTTAGGAGAAAACACCGAGGAAACATGAGGATCACGACTTGCCCCTATTAACAATGTTACCATCCTACTATAAAAAAATTAAGCTCCTGTCTCATTAAAAAATACTTTTATAGTGGGACGGTTAAATCAATATATTTTTTTTAAATTTAATTTATTTTTATTAATTTTTATTTACATATTATAATTAACATTTTATATAACATAATTTAACACCAATCTTCCATTAAAAGCAGCTACTTGTGGATGGAAGGGGAATTAATGAATTAACTTGAATTACGTCCATAACGCCACTTTCGTGGTAAAATCACCGTTACCCATTATTGCATATCAATGTTACCTGTGACATATTTTTACAATTTTTAATTATATTCTTTATTATATGACAAAACTAAAACATATTTTCCAAAAAACAAAATTAAAAATTTCCCGCAGTTAGTAAAATATTTCCCTTCCAAAAAATGGATATTTTATATTAAAAAAATTTGTTTGTGTTTTTAATTTTCTTATTATTTCTTTTTACTTGTCATTATTTTAGTAGGTATATTGTTTATCCTGATGAGGGGTGCTTTGCTTCTGAAACATCTAGATATTAACATAATAAATACGGTGGTTTAAATAAAGTAATTGTTACTAATTTAATAAATATGACTCCACAAAGTGATTATACATCTTTTGAAGAAATTGTTGTTTATTTTGCTGATGTTTTTAGGTTCTGAATTTTGTTTTGGAAATGGTTTAGTATATAAAACAAAAGATTTATGTTAGGAAATAGTAAAACATTAAATATTGAAATAAAAATGATCATAATAATAATTACTTCATACAGTGGAAATCAATTCATACAAAAACTTATGCATGGAAATATGTTGTGTGAGTATGTTGTTTGATAAAATATTTCAAGTCCAATTTGGCATGAACTACAAATATATTTAGCCTTTTATGGACAATTCGCACATCGTCTCGTAGTCTCATGGGTATGGGACAATATTTTAGACCATCAAATTGAGTGTTGAGGATAGGCTGGGTAAAAAAAGTTTTGTCATAATCAGACAATAACATACCAAGAAACACAGCATATAATTCTTCAATCGCTATGTAGAGTTGTATGTTCTTTTGGCTGGCATAAATATTTTGTTTGAGTATGTATATTTTCCAAAAGTTTATCGGTAAAAACAAATTTAAAAAATCCAATGGGTTGTTGGATTTATTTGCTCATTAGACGGAAATTTCGTTCACGTGCGATGTTAATCATAACATTTTTAAGATGTCCATCGGTCTGCAAAACTCTTTTTACTGCCATTTTTTTTTTAAATTTTTGGTTTCCTATTTGTACCTTTGGACGTAGGAAGCGTGAAACTATTATTGTAACCATACTCTTAGCGTAGAAGGCTCTTCATTCTCCTGTTCATCATCTACGACCATCTTCTATACTCCACACTGAGACGAGAGCATCAGTAATAGGTTAATAGATATCTATCCGAGACACTATCTAGTTTGCAATTGTGTTCGTGACAAACTTTGTAATCATCATAAAGAAAGCTGCCAATAATATGAGATTCAAAATGAAGGATAACATTGAAAAAGTCTTGAATATGAGATATGATATTGATGAAGATGACCTAATTTTGTCCCGTTGTCCCGGAAAGACAGAGGTCCTGGTTTCAAGTCCCAGATGCGACTGATATATTTTTATTTTCTGTTGTTTTTTTTTCGGTTTCATGTTTCATTTAGGTTATGTTAATATTATCATCTTCAATGATTTATCACTGCCTTCACCCGTTCCGTATCTTACATCGGTCGGGGTAATTACGAATACAAGTGTCATCCCCTCCTGATTGTTTTTTTTCTAACTCACTCAGTATTTCCTTTACTGAAACTCAGGAAAAAAAAATTGAATATTGATAACAGTATGTACCAAATATCAAAACCAAATCATTTTTAAAAACTCGTATGTAAAGCGCAAAGAAATCTGTGAAATGTCGTTTTGAACGAGCTCTCAATGCAACTGCACTGTAAACAGCGACTAAAAAACAGGAAGCTCCACTTTAAATAAAAGTATTTATTTCGAATCACGTGTTGCGACCAAATATTTTACTTCAATATCAAAGTAATATATATATATATTTGAGGATATAAACATATATTTTATATTCTTCAATGTAATTTTAAGACAGTAAAAATAAATTCCTCACCCCATGTGCGTCATTCTGTCATTACTCATTGGATGCGATAACTTAAAGCCGGTTTCTCAGGTTTTATTATACCATACTGACTGATACGGTGGATTCTGTAATATTAAAATAGCGTGTCAACGGAAATTCCATGAAAAGCGATAATTGTGAACAAATCAAAAAAATTGTTTAGAAATTTTCATCTCGGAGTAGATATGTACATACCGAGTTTTTAGATACCATGAGAAAAAACGAACTAATATTTTAGATTATTAAATACTTTGATGGTCTGTTCATAATTCCATCGAAAATCTTCGAAAGACAAGTGTTCAAAAAATTACCAAATTTGTGGACTAATTTCATATCGGGTTCGGACATCATAAACCATTTTCTCAGGTCCTATTTTAAAAAAAACAAATGATATGTTGGATTCTGTAAGATTTTAATAGTGTGACGATAAATCCATCGGATATTTAGGAAAAGCAAAATTTATGAAAAAATCACCTAATTTGTGGAAAAATTTCATATTGGGTTCGGGCATCACAAGCCGTTTTCGCAGGTCCTATGGGAAAAAAATGAACTGATTTGTTGTATTCTGTATTATTTTGTAAGGAGTCAGGATATATATGTGGATAAATCTCATAGTTTGTGGAGATCTTTTCGCTTGAGGTAAACATGTACACACCGCTAACTCAGGCAATGTGGGACCAAAATAACTGATGTTTTGGATTCCTAAAATCTTTGATATTCTGTTCGTAATTTTATCAAATAATCCTCGAAAAAGAAAGTTTTTTGGAACAATCGCCAAATTTGTGGAGTAACTGCACTCTGGGTTCGAGAATCACAACGGGTTTTCTCAGGTCCTATGGGAAAAAACTAACCGATATTATAGATTCTGTAATATGTTGATTGCACGACTATAATTCCATCTAAAATTTTCCGGAAAGTATTTTTTTTCAGGTTCTATTAGACCAAACAACAGTCAGGAGTCAGCATGTGTAAACACAGTTTTCTCTTGCATAATGGGACCAACCTAACTGTTATTTTGGACCTTCAAACATCTTCTTGAAAATTCTTCGATATCGTTCTCGAAAACCTTAATAATATTCTTACAAGTTTTGTTTTAAAATATAATTAATCTAGTTATGTCTGTCCCTACGGAGAGGGCAATCAGTGCTTTCCTTACAGAACGAAAAACTGAAACCGAACTGCGGAACTTTCTTAGCTAGGACGAGTTTAGATATCGTCCCTCCTGCCTTCTGCTGCCATCTCCCACTCTGTTCCCTTTGTACCCAACTTCTTCTTCTTCTTCTCTCCCCCCCCCCTTCCTCCTCCTTCGAACTAATCAGAACCCTAGCCAGAGGTTCATTACTCATCTCTCAACTTATTGGTTTTCTCGCGGATGCTACGATGCATTTCATATTCTGATGTACGAAAGGAATACAAAAGAAAATTGCTTTAATCTTGTATCCGTAAAAGTGTACCTTGCATCCTGTTTTTGAAACAATAACGTTTTGAGAAATTGGTGGTATAATGGATGGGGAGGTGCACTCGATACTTTTATTAATCCTTTGCAAGTAACTCAAAAACATAGTATAAAAGTTATATTTAATAGACACAAAACATTTTCAACGAACACATTGTAAAAATATTCTAAATTTTTGAATATCCGTTAAGGGGAACGGCTGCGCGGCCTGTTTCATAAAAAACTTAATTTTAGATTTGAGGTCATAATACTCACCTAATGATGTATTTTTTTAACTTAAACGTTTACTAAATATCTAGTACGTACGAGAAGTATTTTATTTATTTGTGTTGTACATTATGTAATATAGGCCATTGAAGTAATTGATTTTTCGTGATTTCTGAGGCATCTTTAACAATTATTTGGGGCTAGAGCGTTTTAAAAAAAAGTTTTACCCTGTCTACTTTGAAAATATAATGAAATATAAAAGAAATTATAATAAGCATTATGGTGGACTTTAAATTAAATTAAAAACGTTGGAACACAAATTTGCCGTACGTAATTTAAAATATCGACCCGAAAAAATGTTTTTTTTATTTTGTTTTTCTATGTAATCATATTTACAAAGCAAATATGACAATTTTTTTTAAATGTACGATAAACCCGCAAATAATTTGCTTCTAAAATTACGAAAATTCATTTTTTTTCATGGCATATGTATAGAATATTATTATAATATAATATGACTGATGAAGAAAGCATCGCTTTCGAAATATGTAGATATCTGTGTATATTATTATGAAGTGGTGAATCCAAACCATATTTTTTTATTAATTTATCTGAAACATATTTTCAAAATTAAAAATAAATCCCAAAGGAATAAAAATCGAATAAGTAAAAGCACTACTCAGTTTTTTTATTCTCTTCAATATAAAAATAAATGAATGCAAACACACAAAAATTTTATTAGCCCTTAAACATTGAATTTTTTACTAAAAGAAATTCAAACGTGAAATAAAATATAACGCTCTACAAAATAATTACTTATCTATGTAGAAGTTGAAACATTACCTCTGTCTTTGTTACTTCCATCTACTTCACTTAACTGCAATTAATACTGCTTAAGCAATAACTTCAAAATTTCTATTACAAATTATACACTTTCTAGCTGTTGAATGACTTAAATCTATAAATATAAAAATCAATGTAAGGTTGTTTGTTTCTTTGTCCTCGATGTTCTCGAAAATCACTGGACCGGTTTCGCTGAAATTAGCACAGTTTGTTTTTATTAGTGCCGGGAAGGTTTAGAAAGTAGTTTGAATGAAATCCAATATGTAAAACTGTGGGAATAACGTTTTAAAATTAGCAATAAAAACATTGAGCCCGCAATGTTTTATTTAGGTTAGTCCATAGATATAACACTCTGGTAAGCCACAGATTGCATATTCAAAAGAATAAGGTTTTTTCGGGTAGAGTATTTTCAAGATGTAAAACACAAAATTTAGATTTGTTTTAAAAAATAGACGTTTGGAATGAAATAAAATTTTCAAATAGTTTCTTTATTTGGAGATACTTACTTTCACTGTCAAATCAACTATGGAACCCTAATGACAAGCAAGAATTCACAACATCATAAATTTATTAAACCAGAGCAAGGCCGGGTACACATCAGCTAGTAATATATATTCAATTGCTTATATTCGGTTCTTATATTACTTACCATATTTATTTACCACACAAAGGCAATGTGTGTATAAATATGAAAAAAGAAAATGGACGTATAAAAGAAATATACAGACATCTAAAAATATTTAAGGAGAAAGGTGTGTGATGTCGAATAGGAGTCCCGAGTTCAAGCCTCGGTCGCAACCTAATCTTAAAAGATAATAATATTATTTGTATGATTTGTATAGGGCGGTTTTACTGAAAAACTACCTCAAGGGCGCTATACAAACGCTACTTTTTTCCAATGCACTATCTTTTCACTAACTATTATCATTAATGTTATTTAAATTAGTCAATATTTCGGTTTTTTACTTGCGAATACCGCCCAATGAACTATGGCTAGGGACAGTAGGACTACTGCATCCCCAATTGTGATATATTGTGGAGCTGAAGGAAGTAGGAGTATAAGGAAATAAGAGAAGAATAAGGTTGTAAATTATCTGACTATTCTGATTTGGCCACCAACCACGACCTAACACTTCAAGAAACGTTTCGATCCAAAATATTATTATTTCACCAGAGCGAAGATTCGAGAATTTTTTTTGATAACTCAACCCTTAGGAAACGTTAATCCTAACTTGAATATTCCATAATAAAAGCACATTATATCCAAATTATACGGTTGCTCAATTTGATTGATGAAATGAGCCTTATGAATCGTTTTGCAGATCTTCAAAGATTTAATGAAATCGAACATTATTCTTACTCAAACGACCGATCGGATAGCTAAATAAAATTGTCACATTTAATCGAGCAGATTAAGACAAATTACTAACTCTAAATTTAGACTAATAACTAAAATAATAATTATCATTATTTATCGTAAATCCATTCGTTCTTCAGATATTGTTCCGCCGACATTTTAGAGTAAAATTCGCTTTTCGGAAAGCCGGGGGCGGAATACAAATTTAATTTTAGGCTAAGTAAATGGAATTTGGCCGACGTTTAGCATTACACCCTTTGTGTTTCAGTATTAACATTACACCGATCTTATCTGCCAAGTGTATTTCACATTCTACTATCTTTGTATGTTGGTATACGAATAGGATGGTAGTAAAACAAATATATTATTTGTTGTTTCTGCCATCAAAATACACGGTGTCTGCAAACTCTCTCGCTTTCTGTTTGGAAGTTTTATTTATTATGTACTTTTGCTATTTTTGATTTATTAATTTCGCTAACGGTTTTGACACAACTGTGTCATTCACTAGCGTTCTTAAAACTAACTTATATTAAACAAGTACAGAAACAAATTAGTCACCATGAGGGTAGTGGGAGTGGTGATTTGGAAGGGGGTGGGCGGTGGGAGGAGTCAAAATTAATAGGAAACATGGTTAACAAAGATGATTTACAGGGAACTATTATATTGTTTATTAAATTAATTTTAGATTTAATTTTTTGTTAATTTCTAAAGTTTCTAAGGCGCACAATTTAAAATATGTATTAATATTTGAATGTTTAAACATAGTTTTTCTTTATTGAAGCTATGGCCTGTCTCTAATAAATGATTAGCAGACTCGGAATAGTTATTATTTCGTAAACAGAGTTCATGTTCTATGATTCTAATTTTAAAATTTCTAGTAGTCATACCTACATACTGTGCGTCAAATTTATTACATTCTCTCTCGCTTTCATTGATCAATCTGAGTGAAGGCTAGAATAAAATATAGCTTAAGAGCCAGCTTTCAAAAATGGCCCTAACCATCACTTTTTAGGTTGCTAACTCAAACAATACTACCAATAATTTATCAGTAAATTCTATACCGGTAGTTAATAAAATGTCTAAGGTTTGTTACGATGGTAAACAAATGACCTGACAACATCCACGTCGGTTGCCAGAGTTACGGTGTGGAAGAGGGGAAGTAGGACTAGGCAGTGTAAGAAAGGAAGAGAGAATGGGGCCCCAAGTTGGCCGCCAGTTTTACGATAGGATGAAAACCCCACGCAAGGACGTACAGTGTTACAAGGGGGAAAAGAGGAAGAAAAGTGCTGGTGAAAAGAAGGCAGTATAAACTCACCTCGAGGCCAGAAGCAGGACTGATCTCAGGTTCCACCGCGGTTAGTTCAGCTGGTAAAACATTGCGTCTCTCATCTCAAAGTCAATAGGTCGGCCGCAGCCTTATTATCGGGATAGGTAACTAGCTACTCAATAAGAGATGTGTACTTTCTATTCAGAGTATATTTAAAACAAAACATGGGCAGGTAAATTACATGCGGGATTCACAGCAAAGGGAAGTACCTAATCTGATTTCCGACAAATCTCTCTCTGATGATTCTCCAACCGGACATGTTATTCGAAAAGGCACAGCTAGTAACAGCACATAGTGAGAGGGTGAAATATAGCAGCTTATATATGTAAATGGCAATCGGGTGACGCCGACGGCATGCCCGGGTACCACGCGGACAGTCTCCGCTGGCTCACAGGTAAGTAATGCACTCCAACACTGATTTTATCAATTAGAGTTAAGCAAAGACTAGGCGTTTACAAGGTGCTGATGCAATAGCAAGCGGCTACGTGCCCAAGGCACACACGCAGCTGATGGATTTGTGTCTGGATTAGGAATGCGAGCGTTTGCTCAGTGCAAGCCCACCCCATGATGGTGGCCGGAAAATTTGTCCGTGTGGTTGTCTCAGTGGTCAAAAAACAAGGATGGCCGGCGGAAACCTACCGGATTGATTGAAGCGTAACGTTTGGCAACGAGCGGCTAAAAGTAAACTAGTGGCTAGAAGTATTATTCCTCCAATGACTAGAATCTCTTATTTGCGTAACATAACAGGTTTCAAAAGATAAAAAACCTTAATCTGTAATCTTTTAAATTCTGTGAAATGAATGCCAAATGTTTTACCTTAAATTCCAGTACGTATTTCATATAGAATTTCAAAGTTAACAGTTAGAAGATGTTTGTCTTTTGAAACCATACATATTTTTCTAACTACCCGTATGTAAGTTACAGATAAATTCATAGTATTTTTAGCATTAGCAGACTACATAAGATGTATTTTGGGTTCTTGGGTTAAACATTCAAGCTCCGCTCTATCTTCTTTTTCTGGAGTTGGAAGTCTCAGTATCACCCCAATTTCGAAATGTTGTATGGCTTCAAGTGTATTTAGCAATGTTTTAGTGACAAGATTTGATTATCCAGGTAATCTTCTCCGCCACCTTTTTTACTACGTAGTCTTATTCCGTGAATTTGGTTTCCAACAGATTTTTGTGATTGTGTGCAATACAGTTAGTTTCGCCAAGTGGGCATCTTTAAAATACCCGCTAAACAGACTCAGAATACCTATATCTCTTTCCACATTTTAAATTGTAATTGATCTGTTAACAATATATTATTAATCAGATAACCTAACTATTTTCACAGTGTCAACTAGACTATTCAAGTCTTTTGGAGATCCAGCAAACAAAAATAAAATTAACCTCCCAATTTCACGAGGTAAATGCTTTAAATGAATGGTTTAGTCAAACCAGTATCAGAGTTTTACTAGAAATAATCAATTTTGTATCTAAGGCCGCTCCCTTATGGGGCAGTATGAAATCAACAACGTCCAATAAGAATTTCTGGAAAACGAAAGCGATCGGTTCCACAGCGCCAATATTGGCGCCCCTAAACGGGTCGATGCATCGCGGGATCAGTGCAACATATTTCCAGTATACAAGAAAATGGTATATGGTTTCAATAGCGTCTTGGCATTAACGACGTCAGTATTGAACTTTTAACATATTTAAAACGCGATTTAATTTTTTTAACGAAATTATTAATTAGGCACTTGACTCACGCGAAAACATGCTCCGATGATGATAAAACGTTAAATTAATCATAAATCTGCAATACCGATAGTTTATTGGCCATAAAATTTTCTTAGGTCTGCAGACCCGTATTCGAGGCCATGCAAAGTGACATCGCGTAACATTGCCTGTATTATTGCTGTCCAACACAATTTTGATTTCATACAAACTCGTGAGGAGCGGCCGAAGTGTAAGGAACGTGTGACTAACTTTTTGCATGAGAAAGACAGCATGAAAGAAGAACAATAATGAAGGTGCACAAGAGTGTGCAAGGTTTTCCAGTATCTCTTCGTTATCACCGTGATGTCTGAGATAATATGTTGTGTTAATTACATTCTATTAACGTTTTTCCACAACACCGTTATCACAGTGAAATCTTAAATGTGAAAGTTCATCATATAAAGGACAACGACATTAAACTAAGATCCTTTATCTTTCACAAAATGCCTAAATGAACTAAGACATCCTACGTACCTTGTTCTGCATCTAAGACACATTAAAGCCCAGGACTATCCCTTCCTAATTCCTAGAAGGTCCCTATTATCTTCCGGGTCCTGCCTAAAAGCCCTTAAGGAAGTAAAGAAAAGGTAGGAAGGCTGGATTAGTCACACATGTAAGGAGGACGGAGATAATGCGAATCATCCTTTCTTGCCTTTACGGAACGCTGTTTTAGTCATTTATTCTATAGACAGACTTTATATCTATGCTTAGAGTAATATATTGAATAGCCCTGTCCACAAACCACGCTCCTAGCGTTCGCGGCAGATCAAAATCAATAAAGATTTTTGTTAGCAGTCAAAAGGGTAAACGAAATAAATAAATAAATTTTGGGCCTTTGTATTAATGTTTAACTATTGCTTGACACTTACTCTAACTTGTCTAGTTCGAGCGTCGCACGCTTCGCATAGTCAAGACCGAGCTAATGACACACCTACGAGTTATTTAGTACTATTTTTTTTATTTTCGGTTTTTTTTTTTTTTTTCATTATATTTATTATTAAAAACATTCAATTTACAATCAATGTAATAAAACAAATACATAACAAAAAGAGAATAAAAGTCTATATAAACTACTTTTCTATGTTATGTAATTTTCGTACAAAAAATTTTCTTGGAAAATTTTGGAAAATAGAAAAGTTTTTTTATAGCTGTTTTTGTTGTGAATACCGCACAATACTCCTTATTGTCCAGAGGCATTAGGACTACAGCATCCCCAATTGGGGAACGTTGTGTGCGAATGAGCAGAGGAGGGAAGGAGTTGCCAAATAGGTAGGTGCGGAAGTGCTAGATACTTGACTATTTAGATTAGCAAGTCATTTCAAGCAACTTATCAATTCTGAATAGCGGTTTCGTACCCGGGAACGAATTGGTTATAATCAATTAATTTGTAAAAAAATATTTGAGTTTTCTACGACACTCTTTTGTATTTTAAAAATTTTGTAGAAAATTTATGTTTCCAAGTTCTACAAGTGACATTTCCTGTCAAGCATTCTAATTGAGGTGAAGCCACTGGTAGATGAGTTACTTACAGACACATGAGATGCGTAAATCATTCTGAAATATTATTTAATTCAATCAACAAATTCAGTTATACCCAATGTATGGGATGAATGGACCCATGAAAGTACCACTGAAAATCTCCAGTTCGCCCCGAAAATTCGATATCGCTAACGGTTTTTTTTTTGTCTTCTGGAAAGTGGCCAAATTTAACTAGCAGGGACAGACATAGATAGGGAGGAATGTTTGAACCATGGAATAATAGCACTTGTTCATAAAAAAGTGAAAAAGCCATGAAATTTCAAAGCGATTTCTTTATTATTTCTACAAAAAATGTTTAGTAGACAAGATATTGTATTACACGACTTTACGCCACCAAATAAATAAAAATGGCCATTTGTCAAAATGCTAGAATAATTGGGAATAGCATTTTACTGCTCGCTCCGAGGCAGTTGGGACTCCTGTGCGCTTTTCAAATAAACACAATTTAAAAATATAAATATGTACGTGGCTAAAGAACTTTAGCTGCGCATATATATATATATATATATATATATATTTTATTATAAATAGTGGTACCTACCTGAAAAGAGAAATTCTGTATGAAGATATTTTCCAATCATCATTTTACCTACCTATGTAACATAAGTATTTATTCTTACATTAAAAAAAACATAGTTTCGAACGACTTTATTAGACTACGTCAACTTCGTAATTAATGTCATTGCATCAGCTAGTATCGGTTAGCTCAACTTTCTTCAAAACAGTATAAAATAAATGACTAAAAGCTAAGTTAGTTCATTTTATTCAATTTGTTGGAATAACTTATGGAAGCTTATTAACCTCATGGTAATATTAAATCATTGAAGAAGAAAATAAAAAGTTAACATTCGCAACTGGGACACTATCTAGGTTGCAAATATATTCGATTAAGACTGTGCAATCATACAAAAAATAATGTGAAATATAGCAACCAAAACATGGGAATAAGTTAAGGTTATATTAATTATTCTTACATTGAAATATGAGATCTATCAAAATGACGGAAAATAACTCAATTAATAGAGACGCCAATCCCGTATTACCTTTTTATATTTTCTGTTTCATGTTTCATTGAGATTGGTTAATACTTCTTCCCCAATGAATAGTTTGAAACTAGTCGACAATAATGTACTTTATTAAAGTGATTCAAAATTAAATATATTTTTTATTAATAATAACAAGCCACAAAGTGATTGTTTATTTGATGAATAAAATAATTACTGCAGATTAATTTTGCTTTTGACGCAATTTGAGCCCGCGCTTTCTGGCTCCAACCTTATTGTATTTAAATGATGCATAGCAACAATATTATAAATGCTCCTACCACAACAGAGATAGGAATATGATGTAATGTCTCACCCGAAGCACAAGTTGTCACAGGAAAATGCAGGAATGTTTCGGATGGGCGACGCAGCTATTCCTCGTGATAACTTCCATTGCGACATTGGTACCTACTGTACTCTCTCACTTCCGCAATAATATCTCGGATGTCACTTCCGGCCTTATATCAAACCTGAAAACTTTGGTTCAGGTAAATAGTTGCATAAGAGCAAGTATGATTTTGCATTCTCTGTATATGTAATGATATGTTTTCTGCAAATGGGAAGATGTACTGAATAGTTGTTCAATAATAACAATTGCCCGTTTCAAAGTGACACTTTATGTTGGCTTGTATTGTATTTCAACCCCCTCTAATACTCTGAAATAATGTGAGTGAGATTTCTAATATACAATTTGAATTATTCTTACTTTTCGAGATACAAAAACTCTTCTGTAGTTGCCAATCTTTTATTGGCGCTATTTTATTATAAATAATAATAAAACACTTTAAAAACAATATTAATTACAGAAATTATTTCTGCAAGCATTTTAGTTATTAAATAATTTTAATAAATGTAAATACCTGACAGAAAAGAGAATTTATAATTAAATCAGTTTTACAACTAATAAATCATTTTAAACACCGCCCAAATTAAAATTGGGTGGGAGCAAATAAAATCATATAAATAAGTCATCGCAATATCGGCTAACCCCATTTTGGAAATGGCATTGAACGCCGAAACAGCTGTCAATAATAAAAACTATAATACTTGCGAAACTTAATAACATTATCAAATTTGATTATCAATTAATTAAAAAAAAAAAAATTAAACGGAGTTCTACGAATTAAACATAAAACAATTAATGACAATCAATATATTCCAGGACCTTGTATCCTGAGAAAGAGATCGTTGGTCCTGAAACACGTTGATTATACCACTTAACAGTGATTTAAGCAATTTGTTGTATTATTATTCATATATTTACCTCCTAGTTGTCAACTGTGGTAGTCAAAACCTCTAACATCTTTGACGTATAATTTTATAGTCCATATAGTTTTTTTTTTTTTTTTTAAATCCTGCAAAACCAATGAATACAAAATCTACCATTTCAAAAGGTTAACTAAATCACTAGAGAAAAAAAGTTTTTTTTATATGTCTATATCATTCCTTGCCACAAATAACATTTGTTCCGCGCTGGAACCATACCTACAGTTGCACATTTCCGACATTCTACTCGCACGTTGGTCGGTGATAGACGCCATCTCACTCGCTCGCGCTTTTACCAAAATAATCGATCGCCGGACCGCCAGCAGGTACCAAATGTTAATGTTGCGGTAAGTCTGTATAACTCTGACCGTCTGCCGGAGGCCTTTTTCGTTGATGATTTAAAGTTTTTTTTTATAAAATTAACTATATCATTAAAATTATTTCACCTAAACACATTAAATACCTATGTAACCCCATAAGAATAATTTCCAATTAATATGAATAAATGGCATTACGTCACCACTTATGGTAACAAAAGTTTTGTTTTGTACATTTGCAACTTAGAAGACATTGAGAATATTTATAAAAAAACTTACAGTCCTATCGTGAATAATGCTCACATTTACCACTACCTCTCTACCCTCTTCATACACTATCTTACCCCCAGTCATGCCTCATCTGCTTAATGCAGATTTTTCCATAATGTAGCATAAAAATATGTATATCGTATCGATTTCGTTTGGAGAAGTAACAGTGGATCCAAAACCGGTCGCCGAAAAAGAGAGGCATCCGTGGTCGAGGGGTAAGGTCCTCGACTACGAATCCACATGGAGAGAGTTTGAATCCCGGCGGGTGCAAGAAAAAAATTGTTAATAAATTTGGTTTGCTTCACAATATACTTATACTTACCTTTATCGGCATAGGATACCAACTATGTCAAACAGAAAGAAGTTAAATCAAATGTGTCAAATGTGTAGATGTAAAATTTGATGAGTTCGAAGGTTCCTACCTATCTGTTTGATAAACTGCAGTGGTTCCATGACTCTCACGCATATAATACACGCCAACGATACTATTTACTTCTTCTCCCCAGACATCAAACGGCTGTATATGTGAATAGTTACAGTAATTCCACAACAAAAAATTGGAATGAAATACCAATATTTATTCGAAGGTCGATATCGCTTCAGTGCTTGAAGAAGTTTAATTTCTTTGACGATCTCCGTCTCACTGGCTCAAGATGGTTGGCAGTAGCTGGGTCTCTAAAAGTACCGCTGAAAACCAGCTGTACTCCGGGCTTCGGGAAGTATAGCTTAGCAATGATCTTTTTGTCAATTACTAAAACTTTAAATATAACTTAAATTAAATGTGTAAGATAATAATTTATTAACAAATAAATGTTATCATTATTATTATTATTATTTGTGCCACGCTCCAGAGTGGAAAATACTCACAGTATCGCCCCTATTTCTCACAAGAACCATTCAAAAGCTATCTCCACATCAATTTTTAACATCCCAGAATTATTTTTGACTTTTTCCGTGAACTCTTTGCTAGTTTTTCATTAGCTGAACATAGACCAAAAATACCATTGCCTAATGAATATATATAACTGTTGTGTTCTCCTTCGGCTCCAAAGTACACCCTAATGACCGTTGTGTGGAGCAGGTTACTGATGTTATGTCTCTTAATTAGGTTCCTTCTAATATATTGCCTCACATTCTACAATAAAATGCCTTAGGTGGCGGACTTATTTCTTTTCACACGGATACAGGTGAGAGTTTTTATTGACTAGGTTTAGAGGGGAAGACGGACGGAATTACCCAGGCAATGAATTATTGACATTCGTGGTATTTTTTTTATGAGTTTAAAAGTCAAGGTGCTCATGGCTGCAAAATTATATTCACCGGTTTTATTGCAGAATATTCTCAAGTGATGCCATACAAAAGGCTAATACATAGAGTATGGTAGTCTCAATATAAGGAATGACGCTGTAGGAAGTTAAGATGGGGAAAGGGTAGTGAATTTGAATATTTACACAGAAGGTCCTGAGGGAAAAAATTTCCCTGAAGGCCTATGTCATCTTTGGGGATGCTGTGTGAAGGGTCTTTTAGAGGATAGGAAGGAGTGAATCTGGGTCTTAAAGAGATCCATCTTGTTGGACGGAGAAAACATAGACGCCGCCAAATCATTCCACAGCTGAACTGTTGAACACAAGAACGAGTCGAAGATGCAACCTTTTCGCATGTGGCAAATGTAAACCGTGCAAAAATATTGGCCGCACGTTTGAGGTGTTTTCTAACTGTGCACCGGTTTCGAAGGGATCAATGATGCTAGTTCCTTAGAGCATGTTCCATTCAAATTCCGGTAGAACCAGGACAGCATTCCCACCTGACGTCTGTACTCCAAATATTGCAATCCGTTGGTTAAAATAGGCGAATCTCTCAAACGGATCCCCCATTTCTACATAAAGTCTAGGTTTTTTTTCAGAAATTTTGGTGTTACCGACCAAAGGTTCTTACCAAATTCTACAGTGGGGCGTACTTGCGATTTTTACATGGTCAGCAGTTGTGTACTATTAAAGCATCTTCGGGATCTGTACAATACGCCCAGCTACTGAGTCACTTTACTCTGACTTCGATGGAGCCCCCATACCTGAGCTGGTCACTTACACCAAGCATATCAATGAAAGGCTTGTTAGGAAGATTGCTTCCATTAAAGGAGACTAGATTGTCATTTCGATCCATCCTGCCTCATCAAATAGAATAAATTATCCAATACTTCTTATTTAGTCGCTTTATCTTTGCTGAGGATAGTGACCTCCATTTCAATCTTCCTCGTATACAAGGTTCCGCCATTCCTCACGATTCTGCTCTGCGTGGAGAGCTGTGGAGACCAATGTTCTGGATACCTGCAAATTTTGATTACTCCAACGCATTGGTGACCTTTCTCTACTTCTCCTGCCTTCCACTTTGCGCACTAGCTAATACCATGATATTTTCCAGGAGTTCTCGGCTTGGCGAGCAACATGTCCAAAGAATCTGAAGTACACGCTGTATGTAGACAGTTGATAGCCTATTATGGAAGCCAAGTTCTTCCAGAATTGATACACTTGTGCGCCGGACTGTCCATGTAATTCTGAGAACTTTCCTCCAGCACCACATTTCGAGGGCGTCTATCCGCGTCCTTTCCCTGTCTCTGAGCGTCCGTGTTTCCACACCGTAAAGGAAAATGGGGAAAATCAACCCCCGGACGAGTCTCATCTTGGTAGTCTTCGTTATGCCTCTGTCACTTCACGTACTCGTATTTTACGATTTGCTCATGGCGTTTGTCAATATTGATTAAATTTTTTAAAGGTTATGGCAATATCTGCGATGTCAAATATGCTCATGAGATACTTGCATCTTTTCAAAAAAATAGAAAAAAAAGCGTTTTGTTTTCATTTCCTCGTTTTTATCGTTGATGTTTTTCAAATTTCATTAGTTTGGAGCATTTCTGAAAATTTACAAAATGTGATATATTTATTTGAATTTTTACGTGTAGGATATTCATTGTTAATTTCAGTAATAAGTTTAATTTTTGCTTAGATTGGGATTATCTCCAAAATATTATAGTAAATAGTAATAGAGAATTTCGTTACAAATGTTCAATAGACTTAACAAGGCTAATAGCATTGAAACCACTGAACATAGATAATTTCCAGAAGTGTGATCAGTATTTTTTATGATTTTTTAGAAAACTGATATCTTTAAAAAATATATCATTTTAGACCTTTTAACTCTTAGGCCCCAGACAGACCAGTAAAATTAATTATACATTTAAGAGGAACGGCTGCGCGGCCTGTTTCATACAAAACTTAATTTTGGATTTGAGGCCAAAATAGTCACCTGAACCTAATGGTCTTTTTATTCATTAAAAAGTATAGTAAATATCTAGTACTGATTAGAAGTAATTTATTTATTTTTGTTTTACATTATGAAACATAGGCCATTAAAGGAATTGTTTTGTCGCGATTTTAGAGGCATCTTTAACAATTTTTTGGGGGCATTATTATGAAAAAAAAAAGTTTTACTCCTTCTACTTTGAAAATATAATAGAATGTAAAATAAAAAATTGAAATAAGCATTATGGTGGACTTTATATTAAACTAAAAACGACCAATTTACTTTGGAGTTTTTTTTTTTTAAATTTTGTTTTCATATTTTTATTTACGTATTTTCATTTACATAGCAAACAGGATATATTTTTTTTAAATACTAGAAACCCGCAAATAATTTTCTTAGTTTCATCTAAAATTATGAAAATCTGTTTTTTCTCATGGCATATATTTTATAATACAATATAAAACAAAAATAAATAAAATACTTCCCATTCGTGCTAGATATTTATAAAACCTTTAATTTTTCAAAAATATCATTCAGTTTGGATGGATATTTTGTCCTCAAATCCAAAACTAAATTACATACGTAACAGACGGCGCAGCCGCTCCCCTTAAGAAGAAAAAAATAGTATTTATTTTCTAAAGCTCCAACCCAAGTAAGGAAAATTTAAGCTAATTCAGTTTCACCGACACGCCCATAACAAACTTTTATTAGATCTATTCAGTGTTAATGCCCAATGATTGAACGACCAGAAACCAAACTGGCAAACATTCCGATTACTAAAATGGTCTTATCTCAAATATCGTTTATTGAAAACGTTTTGGAATATTCCTTTAAAGCTTTACTTATATAAAAGATTTTTTAATTGCTACAGATTAAATCTAATTAAATATATTAAAATGTACTAATTTTCTAACGATTTTTTTCATTTTATTTTCCTCACTTACCTATAACATATTAAATACGTATATTATACCGCGTTAGTTTAGAAATCGATGATAACTGTAATTATTACTTTGGTACATAATATACTTACTTCTAAAGTATTTATAACCATGTGAAAATAAATACTATTTTTTATGCTATTGGTTACTCGTCTCTAGATGCTGTTAGAATCAATAAGTCTTTATTTTATTCGATTTTTAAAACTAATTTTACCATTTACTTAAACCTTCCGATTCTAATTGTTAGGTATTGGGAACCAAATAATAGTCCTCATAAAACCCGTTCTATCTCCTTTTTCCATAAGGTGTTTTAGATAGAGAGAACATTTAATCTCACTTTACATCATATTTTGATAGTAAACTTAAAGTGTTAATGCATTCAGTCGGTTTTTTTTTTAAATTTGCTTACACAAGTTTGTGTTAGCTTGGAAACAACTCCATTAAAACAATATTATTTTTCTTTTAGATCAATTAAAATCCTGTTTTAAGGTTTCAAGTATGTTTTAATATAAGTCTTAAAATTTTGAAGTTTTTATTGACAATTTTATTAAGGCGCAATTCTAATCAATTAAAGGTAGGTATCGTTATTGTATTTTCAAATAAACCCTAAAAAAATAAAATTATAACTCTGTTTGACACAAATGTGAATGTTCCTCACGGTATTATTAAAAGGTAAAAATTTAATTTACCTACGGCTTTTCTCGTACATTTCATTAAAACTAAATATTTTATATACAATTATAGGTACATAGGATCTGAACAATTTTAAATACGAGTTAATAGAAACAACAAAAGTCCTTACGTTTATCACACTGAAAATATCTTCTTGGGATTTCAAAAACTCCTCGTTTGATAAACTCCCTAACTACCTATCCATTAAAAGCAAAAAAAAAGTTATTTCTTCTTTCATAAAAGCTCGTCCCATTTATAAGCGAATAAGACTTCGCGTTTTAATGGTGACCGGAGGATTTTTCTTTGGAAAGATTGACGGCCTTCAGAGCTTTCAGAGCTTTGTATAAGTTGGCTTAATGAGCCGAAAGTTCGTGAAATGGTCTGCCGGCATGGCGAGTTGTTCCAGTTGCTGTACTCGCAGCCCTGAACAGCAGCGGGAACAAGTAATGGCATTAGCTGAGATGCAATTATGTCAATTACAAGAAGGATATGATGATAGAAGAATAAGAGAGATAGTGCATGGAGCGTGGAAAAGAAAAATGATCGGGATATCAATCTGGTAGTATGCAGAGGTTCAATGGGTTTATTTATTGGCATAAGTAATAAATAGGTTTTTAAATTTAATGGAAGTACTTATTGAAGCTTATAAACGTCATTGAGGATAAAATTGATAAGTCCTAGATTTTAAATAATGACGTAAAATAATCAAGTCTCATTAGCAATGGTTAATAGCAGGTAAAAGCAATGCTTCAGAAAGACGGAGGTCCTGGGTTGAATGCCCAGATGCGTCTGATACCAATAAATTTTCTGTGTCTTTTTCTGTTTCATGTTTCATTTGAGATTTATTACTAATATCTTCTTCGATGAATAAGTTATTACTCATATTTACTATAAACTACATTGCATATATTTATTGTCCATAATACTAATGTGTGACATCTACATTTCTTTGAAAAACGTTAAATTTAATCAGCAAATGCCATATCCTATCTAATTTCTATATACTGTGAGTTAAAAATTCTGGGTATTATCAACATTTGACACATTATTCGCTTATTAGTTTAAAGTGATAACAGATCAATTTCAAACAATCAAGAGTGACCCATTTGTCACGAGATTGAGTAAATGAAATGTTTACCAAAGTCGTTAAAATCAATTCCATTATTTATTTTAGTTAGTGTGAGATCTAAAAAGACAATGGTAGTACTTACGTAGATACTAAGAAGGTAAGTTGTACGGAACATACAAATACTGTATTATGGAGGGAACACCGGTACACATTGATACCTTAATCTGTCAGCAAGAATTTTGTAGAGGTATAGAATATAGGTCAATAATGGTGGAATAAATTTTTCACAGTGATCGTTTATTAAAATAATTTCTCTGTTTATGTGATTTTTCTCAATGGAACAATTGACTTATGTTTACAGTGATTGACATCATTGAGATTGGTAGAAATACGTCAGTTATGACGTTTTTGATAATTTAGTTCACGTCACTGGTGTATGTCCCAGAAATAGTGACGTCAACAACTGCCATTGATGTAATTAATTGCGTCATCTGAATTCCAGAAATACGTCATTTTGATGAAGTGACCCACTTTTTGCATGTGATTACATAGGAGCATTTCTGCCATTTTCTCTATACATATTATAATCTGGATTTCCGGAATTTAGGTAATAATGCCATCAATAATTTTTAGACCCCGCACTAACTATAGTGATAGAATGATTCATAGACCTTTCATAAACCTCCTAATACTGACATTACTAAATACAATATTTAACAATGTTTAATCATCTAATTTCACACAAACACTCTGCGATTTATTCTTTTGTCTATGCTATTGCCAATATTATTTTAAATCTACTTTTTTTAAAAGAACTATTAACCTTATTAATGTAATTCCAAAAAAAACTAAACTAAATAGCTACACATGACTTCTTATTCGCTAGTCCTCACAATAAAATCTGTTATAATAGTCTTAGTTGCTAATGGCATAGGGTTCCATATATCAAAATTTTTTCTTCCTAGAACGCAACGATAACTTTCCTGAAGTAAAGGTAAATTTGTAATTAATTCGAAAAATAAGGACGACCAACTAGGGCATCACCACACGAGCATCGGTCTATAACTTAATTTGTAATAACTCTTTGGCTTTTTATATCGGTAAAACAGCATGTAATATCAATATTAGAAGCAAAGAACAACTTATCTATTTAAATAGCCATGGTTTTTTGGAATTCGCCAACCACTTAATTAAAAAAGATGATGCTTATAATTGGACAGTTAAGAAGCTTTAGAAATAAAGAAAGCTATTCAAATTGTAGTAATATTCTAAATAATCTTCTTAATTTATCTTTCAGTCCTATATTAGATATATTTCACGTTAACTCTAAATTTCCCAGTTCTTCGTAATCCCTCCCTCCTTTGAACTTCTGTCGCTTTCTTTTTTATGTCCTGTTATATTTTATTACATGGAAGAATATTTCTGTCTCACTGTTCCATTGTTTCGTTTTGTATTTTGTCTCCCTCTTATTATATTCGTACAAACCTCATCTTAATATATGGTCACTCTATATATTTTTGTTTAAATTTAACTTTTACCACAACGAAGCTTGTAATGAGTGAAACCGTTCCATAATGATTTAAAAATAAATTATTGGTTCAAAATAAAGTGTTTCCTTTGTTTAAGTTTGTTTAGTTTCTTTCGTTAAACTTTATGCACTTTAAAAAAAGGAATTTTTTATTCCACGCCTAATGAAGAAAAAACACGTTCTCTAAACGAATGTTAAAAAATTACTTTTTTTATTAGTGAAGTATATTTTTTATGTGTGCTTTTCAGGTTTTCAAAATCCAATGTTGTACTCGTATATGTTATATATATTCTACGTGTTACTATATAAAACATTCTTAGAATCTCTTTGAGAGCAATAATACCTCTCAAAACAATGTGGACTTGTTAAAAAAAATCGTCGGCACCTTTCACGTGAGTTTTTTCACTGTGAAAAGAATAACTTAGTGGCATTTCAGTTCGATCTAATTGCTCAGGCACCTATCCGTTTTTGAAGCCTCACTGCAGATCAAGATGCTGCGCTGCATCATTTACATTTCTATTATAATCTAAACGACCTACTACCAGTACGAATTACCTTCGAAGTAAATAATGCTGGCGCAGGATCTGGGTTGCCACCACCAACTGCAGCAGGATACCTGCAAGGAATGCAAACGGTTTCACCTGTCGCTGAATTATGCCACTGTATTAATTGCTCCCATTAGTGGACCAACATTGGAAGCAAGGATAATTGCGATCTCAGTTTGTACGGTTTTCAACGAAATATTTCATTACTATTGAAATAACTAAGTTTTTAATGTATTTAGTTACTCTCTGAGTTTTAACGTTTTTCGAGTCTATTTTCTTTTGGTTAGAATATTAGAAAACATTGACTGACATATCTATTTTCTGGTCGAGTTTTTAATTATTATTTGATAGTTATATCTTTACCTGTTTTTGATATGGTTAATTTTAAAATATCCCAACAATCCTGCACCAATAAAACTGCGACACGAATAATTTGGAGGAATACTATGCGACTGAAGGGATTCGGGAAGAATGCCACGATGCAAGAGAGGGGGCTTGGAATTTCTACCACTCTGATAGTATTGAAACATCGATCAGTTTTCATAATCTTGCTGGTTTTTTAAGTTTTAACACTCTTTTCCCGAAATGTTTTATTTTTCTGAATAATATGGAACCAGCAATATGACGTCTTGTCTTATTTTTCCATTGTTAAGGCGGAGAGGGATAGCGGATAGGGACTATTTATTATTTCAAAAGAATATTAGTATTTCTACGCATTACAATGAACATATTGTTTTTAAACAATAAATATAGAATCATTGAAGAAGATAATATTAAAAATATCCTAAATGAAATACGAAACCGAAAAAAAACCACATAAAATAAAAAAGGTATCAGGTACTTGATATTGTCCTCCATTAAATCCCACACTATTGGCTTTTATATTGTTAATATTATCTTCTTCAATGATTAAATAATACAATGAGGTTTATAAGTTTCAATAATTTATTAATAAATTGAAGAAAAATATTTATTAGATATTTTAAATTTTATCTGAGCTTAGCATTTATCAAGCATCATAAAAATGACATAAAAATATTGACCCCTTGGAATAACAAGGTTCCATTGTTCCAAGGTATTTTATAAGCACGATAAACCCGCAAATAATTTTCTAAGCTGCCTCTAAAATTATGAAAATTGATTTTTTTTCATGTCACATCCTTAAAAAATTAAAACAAAAATAAATAAAATACTTCTCATCCATACTAGATATTTACTACACCTTTAATTTAAAAAAAAATACATCATTCCGTTTTGTATGAAACAGGCACCGCAGCCGTTCCCCATAATAGTAACACTCAAATGATTTTAGAAATATTGACAGATACCAAGGATATAGGATATATACAAGCAAGGAGACAATCGTGTTAAAATAACAAAATAGCGTCAATACAGCAGATATCAAGGAGATATATAATCAAGAAAATCATCATATTTGTTTAGAATACAACATAAGAAAGAGCAAAATAATATCAATACATAAGGTCAAAAATGTAATTCCCAAAAGCCAATAATTTAACATCAGTGAGAATTTCGTCCCAGAGCAATTGTTTTTAAATTCCTTCGGCAACTCGCTATATATTAATGCTATATTGTATTCAAAGGTTCGCTGACTATATTTATTTTGAAACATTGGTACAATAATTCCTATGTCTTGTATGAATCGTATAAACTGTACATGATCTACCACTGTCTTATTCGGACTGTTTTGCAATACAATTTTTTGCTATAATAGAGCACGAACAGTTAATTACAATAATTGATTTGTACATGATGTCAATGTTTGGCTTTTGATTGACTGTTTTGCTTACTAGTAACTTTACCATAGGGTCTATATTTGTTTAGTGCTTAGGTTTCCAGAGAACACAAGAGTTGAGGTAAATCGTATCAACGAACCGTTATTGTACTCAAATATGGGTTCACTGCCTTATTACTGCTTCGGCAAAAATCTTAATTGTACCAACACAGTTTTAGATAAATGCCTGACTGGTAGAAGTTCTCAGTATTGCCCTGGTGAAAAAACAACATTCAGAATCGAAATTTTGTTTGAAATGGCTGTAGCCATATTTGGTGGCCACCATCTCTCTCCCTTCAACACTCTCTTCAGCCTCACAACGTATTCCGATCTGGAATGTCATTGGCTCCGGATAGTTATGAATATTATGCGATTTTTTATTAAAACACTATAAAATAGATGAGGATAGATCAATAAGTTGATAACCTCCTAGAGAGATTTGACTTTAAAAAATCCGCCTTGCTCCAAAATTATCTATTAAAATAAAATGGATTTTAAAATTAGCATTGACAGATTGAAACTATATACTTCATTGCAACATTAATTATTGAAAATTTTAACAATATTTTTCAAGGAAAACATGAAACAGAAGAAGACAAAGAAAATTTAAAACATACGGTCGCGACTGAAACTCGAAATCAGAACGTACAGTCTTTCCGAAACTTAGGTCTCTACCAATAGAACCCTGATTTACGTATTTTTTATGTCAATCTCATACTTCCTTCGAGAATCATCGGATAGACAAGAAGTTCTGAGTTTGAGTCTCGGTCGCGTACGTATCTTTTATAAATTCTATATATTTTTCTATTTTAAACATATTTTCATTGAGATTTATTATTAATATTTGTCAGTAGAAAACTATCTGGAACTGGCTGCGCCACAAATACCCTATATTCAGTTACGATTGCCTTATTTTACCCAGCGGCGGAATATTGAGCTCTAGTGTGGGCTACACAGACAAAAGATCGTTGTGCAACCAAATACTGCTCTGCGCACGGTGAGTGGGACACTTCCCTCCACGCCACTACAATGGCTCCCTGTCCTCTCGAATATCGCACCGCTCATTGTAACACGAGAGACACCAACCGTCAGGGAATACAAAAATACCGTAATAGTAACATTCCACTTCAAGATGACCTTGCTACCTCCCGGCCAGCTGCCTGAGGTCCAGGAAACCTTTTTGGACTAAAGACGAAATACTGCTTCTATAACAACACTGCCCTAAAGAGTCATTGCAAACTCAGTGTAAGACCTCAGACGTAAAAACAAGCACCTTGTTGTAGAACCCACTATTAAATTTCCACTGTTCTCTCTCATTTAGACGTAAATAAATCGTATCCGGTGCAGTCACAGTTATTGTGCGTATATATTGTTGTACCAGACGTAATCTGGTACACCAGCGAACTGAAGAAGCCGACTGATCCCAATCTACGGAGCGAGGCTTGGAGGGGGAGGTAGCTCTCCTACCGTTCCTTTGCAAGTAGGAACGGTACTGACGACAACGACTTTTGTTAATCTTGTCCGAGGCAGTTGCTTATTGGGTCCAGTCCGAGGCAGTAGTCCGATGGAGGTAAGCAGTGGTCAGAGTGAAACAAGGCGAGTGGTTCAGAAGTCAGAGCGGGCGGCGAGCAGAGATGAGTACTTGTCAGGCTGGCGATCAAATGCTAACTGCCGCAAACTGGCGTTTGCAGGCTATTTATGCGGTCCACCAAGCGCGGACCGCCGGTGCCGTGTAGATGCCCGACAAGTCGGTCTCCCTCCCACCAACTGTCCCGCTCCAACGTTTTTATTCAGTCATTTCAGTTTGAGCGGTCTGGAGCGAACAAGCTCGCCAGACCGCCCGTTACATATATTAACAGACAACGATAATTTAATAATAAGTGTGCAGCTTTAAATATTCCGGGAGACGTGACGTCCGATACAATTGTATAAATGGGACTAAAGGATTCCGAACTATGTGAATGTAGACATATTCAAACAACAGAAAACATCGTAGAAGAATGTTCCCGTCATCAGTTTCCCTATGACACATCTGTGCTGAACAAAGTGACTGCCGATGCCGTCGACTGACTGAATAACCTCAGTATCTATGACATCCACCAACTCCCCTACACCATGAAAAGAAGAAGAATTGCGACTTACGGATATTATTTTCAATAATCAATAACATGAATTTCATCAGCTGCACAAATTTAAGTCAGTCAAGATCTGTAATTGGTATCTATCAAGCATCATAATATTATTATTGTTTACGTTTTTCCTCCCCCATTCTCTTTCTCCATACAACATTCTCCATTTTGACGTACCACAAGTACATATCATTGTGACCGAGAAACTTCTGTTATTCGCATTCAAGAATGAAAACATTTTCAGAACATGTTTTTCAAATTCAACTACTGCACAGAACAAATATGCACACAATAGCATAAAATTAAAACCCCTTTACTTATATCCTGCTGAAAGCTCCGACAAGTAATAAATCCCCACATTCAGACAAATGCACTATCTCCACGGTGAAATAAAAAGCAGCTTTGTGTAATGTGCATAGAGCTGGTCCTTGCGAAACGTAGATACACATCTTCAAATGGAATGCAGTGAAGAGGATTTGCCTAATGGCGTTTCCATATGGAAAATATAGAAAGCTTTCATCTTTTGACTGTTTTCTCTGAGAGGGAAATGAAGTTTCGGGATGCATGAATGTAAACCGAGATATTATTAAATAAATAATAATAAACACATAATTTTCAGCACTGCTTTAAAAAAATATATCTACATGTTTTAGAACCAATAGTTTCTTCTTCAGGATATTTTAAGAATAATTTAAAACCAAAATAAACAAAATACTTACTCATCCGTGCTAGATATTTACTAAACCTTTAATTAAAAAAATATATCATTCAGTTTGGATGGGTATTTTGGCCTCAAATTCAAATTTAAGTTTTGTATGAAACAGCCCGCGTAGCCGTTCCTCTTAAATAGCCATGGTTTTTCGGAATTTGCCAACCATCTAATTGTAAAACAGAATATACTAATATATACGGTAAAGTTAAACATTTTTTCGGATTTTCATAGCCACATAATATTTCAGTAGGTCTACTAATTTCCTTTTAAAATGTTGCCTTTTAATTTATTATTTTACATAATTGGGTTCACTTTATGTCAACAAACATAAAATTACACATATTTTTATTTATTTATTATATATAATTAACAACATTGTTTACACTTTAATAATAGTGTGTATTTAAGTACTAAAAATGTTTTATTTTATTTATTTATATAATACTTTAATTTTTTTTTAAAATTAATACCTCCCTTATTGAGAAATTCTCCTGTTTAGAGAGGGAATAAAAATATGTGTTGTTACTCATTTAGTAATTTCAAGAGTACTACCGTGAACTTGTTATTCTGGTTTCTATACACTAATTTTAAAATAAAAAAAAAATTAAAAGGAAATTTTTAGAAAAAAATACATCTATATAATATATGTACATAAAAATAAAGGCTTTTTTCCAAATGAGCTTATAATATGCACCTAAAATTATTTTCTTGTAAAATGAATTTTAGTTTTTCCTGAAAAAATTTTGTTTTTCAGGTTGTGTATCTTTGGGAAGTTCGTTAAAACATTTTAGGCTGAATATGTGTAATGGTGTTGAGCTATAATTGCATTAAGTTTAGGGATTATTATTTGTCCTGTGGTTCTCGGCCTGGTGCTCGGCTGATGCCTCTAATTTTAGGTTTTCTTTATGGATTTGAAGTAATGAATTTTTTTGGTATATTATATTCAAATCTAAAACTTTAAATTCATTGAATAACTAACGGCTTGAAAAATAAGATGGTTTTAAAAAAAAATTAATCAGTCTTCTTATATTAGACTAGTATAATAGGTTAAAGGTAAAATTCTTTGTATTTTTTTGTATTATCTGTATGTAGGTACCTGAGAGATATCCTCTAATAAATAAAATAAATAATAAAAATACACTTTTTTTATTTTATTTGAAATAAATTTTATGAACTCATCCTATTTGGGTAGATTCTAATTTTTTTTGACAATTTTAATAAATGATATCATTATTTAATTTTAAAAAAAAAAACAGTAAAAACCTTCGGAAGACAAAACCGCTATATAATACAAAATAATAACAACATAAAGTAAATCAATTCTGTTATGAACTCAACCTTTTTTTGAAAACTTATTCCATATTTGATCACTTTGATGTCTTGTATGACAGATAAATTGGTAATATAATGCGACTTTATTGAAATGATACTGCCAGTAGAAATTTATTAGATTTATTACATTATAAAATACCATCCAAAAAAACCATCGCAAATTTTGCGTTGCCAGTGTTCGTCGGCGGATCACTTTTGCTGTTTCACAAATGTTTATACAGAGTGTTAAGACTAAGGGTACCTGACTTTAACCATTAATGCCTGAGCTTATTTGACGTAAAAAACGCTGATTGCGTTTGGGTCTAAGATCATTAAAATAAATGGTAGATATTGGACAGCAAGGGTCGGCGAGGGGAGTTGGGTGGTTATGTGACTAGTAATAATATATGAAAGTAAAATAAAATTGAATTTGTAATTTAAAAAAAAAAGTCACCATCGATCAAATTTTCATAATTTTTTTTTTTACTCCAAATAAGGTCAATAGTTAACGTTTATCAGGTACGTCCCTTAATACTCTTTATATCTGCTCCACAGGTAACCTCAACTGATTGTACTGATTTTCATCCAAATTTCTTTCATTTCGCATCGATCAAATTTCTTGCACGCAATTTAACAAAGCTTTATTGCATCCTTTATGCTTTTGATGTGATTTATTTACTATATGCTCTTGATTGGATAGAGCATATTCTTGATTTTTTCGAAAAATAATTTTTTTCGGGGCCTATCTCATGCTATTATAATAAATAATATACTGATGCCTCTCGGAGGGTCTTTATAAGGAATGGGAATGAAAAGGACATGAGAGGTGGGTAGGAATCTAAGGGTCCGTAAGTCCTGGATTGACGGATGTATTAATTCAACTCTTTCACAACGGTGCAAGGCGATGGGTCAAGAGAGTCCGTACGAAGAGGTCAGGGGGTCTCTGTCATCCGGCCTCTCCCGATTCAGCCCACCGCGCAGCTGGTGGGCAGACGCATTCGCCGCCAAGACATGAGCAAACCTTACTCTATGAACACCTGCTAAGTCATTATCCGTTGCAAACCACTTCGAGTGACCTAAAGTTCGAATTTCCTTGGTTTTTATAAGTTACTGGCTGATGTGTACCCGGCTTGATTTGATAGCGAAAGTAACTACCTCCAAACAAAGAAACATTCGTTTGAATATTTTTTTTCATTCCAATTTTTTTTTTTAATATTTATAAATCATAACGTTCTTAAGTAGGTACCTACGCGTGTTTTCCATTTTGAAAATATTCTACCCAAAAAACCTTCTTCTTTTGAATATGCAATCTAAAGCTAACCAGAATGTTATATCGATGGGCTAACCTAAATAAAACATAGCGGGTTCAATGTTTTTCATACTAATTTGAAAACGTTATAGCAACAGTTTTACATATTGGATTTCATTCAAACTACTTTCTAAACATTTTAGGCACTAATAAAAACAAACTGTGCTATTTTCAGCAAAAGCGGTAGAGTTATTTTCGAGAACATCGAGGACAAACAAACAAACCCACATTGATTTTTATACATATATAGATTATCGAAAGATTTTCTTTTTTTTAAACTTCTTTACGTACGAGTTTTCCATGTCCAACTTAAAATGCAAAAATGTTCTGTCAACTAAAATAATTAAATTAACGTTTGAGAATGCACGGCTTGATGTACTTTTCATTTCACAAGAATGCCACTAGGGGTCGTAGGAGAACAGAAACGTTACACATATTTCAACCTTCCCGGGTAGAAAGAGCCCCGCGTCGCGTGAGAGACATGAGCAGTAGATTCCACAGTACCGTAATGGAAATATGAAACATTTTGTTCCTAATTTCTATTCACAGCAGTGAAAAATGAACTTATCTCCATTTTACAAGCGGATTGAAAAAGATCAACGAAGTGCTACATGTTCAATGTACGAAAATAAATAAATTGAAATATTACATATATTATTATTGGGTTCATTTGCAATTGGAAATATTAAGAAACGGATCATTGAGAGAGTTCTTAGAAAATCATATTACAGGCAGTATTTTATTATGTTTTATGTGAATACGAGTACAATGCAAGAATCAAAACTGCTCCCAGGTGTCAGTTGGACTATGCAATCTCCGATCGTCTTTATTATGTGGCTGAATGAATTCGGGAAGTACCTGAATATTCAGATCTGGTCACCAAACACAGCTAAAACCATTTCAAGCAACGTTTCTATCCTGAATGGTGGTCTTTCACCAGGACGATTCTAAGGATATCTATCACTCTGGGACGTGCCGAAAATATTCCTACTGTAATATAATAATTATTTATGAAATGATACAAATTATTTTTAAATCAAGTGACAAAACTTGTTTCGTAATTAAATTAACCGGTCAGTGGATGAGTTAATATCGCGTCTGGGTCCCTCTCGGGCGTGGTGAGTGTGATTCCTCAGCTGGTTAAGTCCATCATGACACAAGCAACACTTTCTGCTTAGTGTGATGATCTTACGAGATTTTCAATATTGTAAGATTATTCGTAACCATTCTCCGGTTACGAACAACCTGACAATTTTTAAAAATTTCCATTACCATCACAAAATTTTGCTCGTGTTGTGATGGAGGACTTCGGAATTTAGCTCACGACGCCTGAGTGGGAACCCGACACATTGCCAACTAAGCCACTGATCGGTAGTTAGGTAGTTTTAAAAATGTGGTATTTAATGAAATTCAAATTTTTAAACAGATTAGAAATCTGAACGAGGTTTAATGCTACTGTAATCCTATTATTATTCTAAGATCCGATTTATGACAAAATGAACCCTCCTCGTAAGGCAGAAATACCATCATTTTATTTTCGTATCTTGGTAAATTGACATGAATTTGAACATTTCTGTTAGTGCAAATTCGAGAAGTCCTTTAGATTAAACATCTAAATTGAGTTAGGTTGTGTTGGTTCGTATTGAGTTAGCTCGAATCACATTAGAAAAGGTACTGAAGATTTTTGAAACGTAATTTTCCGGAGTGATTTCTCATAGGAATTTCGCTTATTCGAATAATGTTGGGAAATACGTCAAAATATCACACGTTTTTCAGATACGGAACGCTACATTTTATTCTATTTAAAGGTTATAAAAATTTCCTGGGAACTAAGAGTCACAATTTAAATTTTTTTATTATTTTTTATTATGTGGTATTTGTTACATGAACAATAAATTTATGCAATAAACTTTTTTGTGAAACATACATTTTTCCTTAAGGAGTGCTCGTTAATATTAAAAAAAAATGAATAGTCAAAACAAATTTAAAAAATTATACTATTGTATGTAACTCACTTTGTGGTTATTCATTATAATATATGTGGTCGGTAATAAATAGTAGTTAATAGTTAAAATTTCAACATAATGTAATACGCATTTTTACATATACAAGTATTATCCATTGAAACTGATGAATACAAGAAAATATAAAATTTTCCTGTTTGCAATAGATTAGGCTGGGTGTTTTAATATTTGTCCTCATGTCCGTAGGAAGATTATTGAATAAATATATACCTTTATATACACAATGAACTTGGTGTGCTGTTATCCAATATAACATAATACAAATACGAGACCAATCAAATCATAATCGAGGGGAAGATTAGTGGAAGAAAGACATATCAAAGAAGCCTCAGATCGGAGATTTGAAACAACCACGACTGACACAAGTGCTATTGAGATATTCCCAACTGTAGTTAGCGGGTGAAGATTACTCTGAAGATAAACTATCCTCCGATATGGGAAGACATCAAAAGAAAGTAAAGTATTTTTTTTAATGTGAAAATCGCTCAAGAGTCCCAACTGATCCTTGCTCACCGTAGCCAGTGAGAATACGGCATCCCCAATTGGAGTATATTGGGAGGCTGAAGGGTATGCGGGGAGGAGGAGATAGGTAAGAAGAAGTTGAGGATCTAGCTATTTGGAGCTAGTCTTCACTAGAATAAGTATCAAAAACTTATTGAACCTCATTGAGAAAGTCAAAAGATAGTCCACGTAAATAAAAATCGGATAGGTATTTCCGAAACGCTGTCTAAATATCACAAATAAATTTGTGTAGAATCTTGTAGTCATGGTAGAAAGGTAGTAGCATTAAAATTCTGGGAATTAATAGAATATGGTATTAACTGTTTTTAGAAATCGAAGTATGATACCGATAAAAACGACAGAACGGGTTGGGGTAGCTGTAGCTCAGTGGATTACAGCGCAAGGTCCGGATAGATCATGTGGTCCTGGGTTCGAGTCTCAGCTGCTACCGTTATCCTTTATCATTCTTTAAATCTTAATTTATCTGATATTCAACATTCCTTGCCAAAGACTCGGTAACAATGAATTGCTTTTCCTCAATAAACACTCTACTAATTAGGGGTACCATTCTCCACTGTACATAATGTCGAGATTTGTTAACTCAATCCAGGGCCTTGAAATTTTTGGAACCAGTCTGAATGATTTTTGTAGGGCTTTACGAAATTAGAACTAGAAGATTATCGTTTAGAATATCTAAAATCATGGACTATACTAAAACTATATTCAGGTTTTGACTCAAATGTATATTTTTGTCCTCTTTTAAATATTGCTTTATTCTTGTATTATGTATGTGCTGTTTTTTTTCTGTAGCTCTTGTTTATTTCATTTCGTTTTATGTATTTTGTGTAATTGGACATTGATCCGTAAATAAAAAATAAATAAATAAAATAACATTACTCTTAATTTTCAAACTTAAAATTGAACTCCCTACCAGTATTTCCTGCCTTCTAAGTCTCAACTCCCCCCAAATTAACAATTTATCAGAAAAATATATTTATAAAAATGGCATAAAAATTTAAGTCGTTGGGAATTAAAAAAAACAGTTTAAACTGTAACTTATTTGCCCAAATATTATATTGTTAAAAGTCATAAAATAACAAAACAAAAAAAAAACACTTTGATAAATCGCTCAAATGAAAAATCATCGGTGATTTATATAAATATAGCTAACTATTCGTTTTGGAATATTTTACCCTCTTAATCATTCACAACGGTGATTCAGGGAGTATTTTTTAACTTTATTAATTTTATCTTGGGATTTATTATCACTATAACAAAGGTATTATAAATCCATAGAAAGTTCGGCACTTAGTGAATAAAGAATCAGACTGGTTTATTTTATAGATAATACCTAGCGTAGGTATAACGGCTTAGAGTTGAAAAACAAGGCATTGGCAACGTTCCAAGTTCAATCGTTATTTTTTTAAGCTCTAAACTCTTAAAAGCTGTCTCTGAATTTAGAGTAGGTATCAACTAAATTGGAAGGAAAGATTTTTAAAATTATTTAATTTTGTTTATTTGCTCAATTATTAGGATGAATCGGATATCCAATGAACCTAGCAAAGTTGTTAATATTTACACAAGGAAATGCTTTCACACGCAGCGGTTTTCTCACATTTAAATCAGCGGTCTCTTAGCGATCGCTAGCCCATCTCATATTTGTTCTACTTCCGTTACTTTTTATTTAATGATTCATAGAAAGATTAACCGTTTTACTAATACAATATATGTTTTTCTGTATCTTTTTGTACATACTTAGATAAAGAATAGGAAGTAATATTTGTACAGCACCCTTGAGGTGATTTTTCATAAAAACGGCGCTATACAAATCATCCAATTATTATTATTAATATAAGATATAAAGATGTTGAAAAAAGAGACCAATTATTAGAAGTATTGTTATGTAACATAATAGGAGAATCTAGTCGTTTGTAGAATACTTCTCGCCGCTTGTTGAGGTCACCTAGCTAGTAAAAGTTCCGCGAACGCAGGCTCGCCTGAACAAGAGCGACGGCCATTTTGGACTCACTCAGATTCCGGCAGCTGAACGAAGAGGTGCGTACAACGTGCCTTGAGTGCGTGGCCGCCCTGCGAGGTTTCTGGCGTCATATTGCCTTCCATACTTTCAGTACATTATAAACTCATTTTCTTTGCATAAACCTAATTAGTAAAGTCAGTGACCAATGCATTACCTTCCTGTGAGTCAAAGGAGACTCTCTGTGTGGGACTTAGCATTCCTCGGCGTCACCTTTTGCGATGGAGCCGCGTGCTGACAGACACCGTTTGACCTATGTAAGCTGTAAACTATTTCCTCTTTGTATGTGCTACAAACCAATATGCTTAAAGTAATTTGTCCGATTTTAGACTAACCAGAGAGAGAGAGAGAGATATTTGAACCTCATATAAAGCAAAAACTAAACATTGAAAGAAAATCTTTTCTCATTAACATCACCGAATGATTAATGAGAAAAGATCATAAGGAAATTGAATAACGTATGAAATAAATCTTGCTATTCTTTCTACATTGCTAGTAGTACCTACTCTCCCACATTTTAAGAGGCACTTAAAATAAATCTTGTTTTAAATAACACAATAATATAATTGTTTAATTTTTGTCACGTAAAGCAACAATATAGAACACTTCTTTTAGACATTACCTTCTTCATTTAATTTTGTCACCTCTTTTAACCTCTCATAATGTATCGGAAATTCCTTTTCAACGAATGCTTTTACAATCTAGCATTACTATTTTAATATATTACATATTAAGTATTGTGTTTTAACAATGCCTAATCTGTCATAACATTACACTTAAATATATTTTTTTTGTAAATCCAGTTATCTACCTCAGAAGAGGTTTCACCCAGCTAGATAGGTAATGTAAACCATACAATAATATAATTATCTAACATATATTATACTTATATTTAAACATGCCATATTGTATGAAACTGTATAACGTTCTTTCAATAAACTTCGATTTATCGGCACTGAAACTGAATCTGAAAAATACAAAAATAAAAATAAAATACCAAACTAAGTAAGATATCAATATAGGAGCAACATATGTTAATTATCCTGGATGGAAGGGAAACAGGTATTAGAGTTGGGTCAGGGAAGGGGAGTAGGATGATGATGGCAACATTGCTGTAAAGTAAAAGTAAATGATGTATTTATCATTATTTTGCTTAAACAAATGATATTTACCTCTCTAAGGTCATGAGATAGTTGTTCCATAGTCCCCATGTCGTGCATACATGCAAATGATTGTGGAAATTATTACAGTAATTTTGGCGAGGAGAGGAGATACCTACTAACTGGTATCATTACTTTTCCAATATCTATTAGGTATATGTTATTACCATCTCACTTTTGTCAAGGATACAATTTACAATGGCTGAAGGTTAGAACGCTGGAATTTCAAATCGATAAGGAATGTTTCAAAAGAAAAAAAAAATGAGGAGACTCGATACATTGAATTACCTTTTATCTCTCTTTTAATATTCTAAAAAGGTTATTTGGTCTATTTGCATAAAGCCAAATTCATTAGTGTTATTGAAAATATATGTAATTTAATATGATAAGCACAACTAATAAAATTTTGTGGTTGTTTTTTGGTTTGTAAAATCAAAACTATTACAGGAATAAGATAGTTATATATATATATATATATATATATATATAAACATTTCAACGTGTTCCAAAAGCTTAATTACTGGACTTTATTTATAATTATATACCATTAATTAATACCGTTTAAGTAGATTTTTGTTACGTGATTTCAAATTTTCCATTATAATTGACTGATTTTCAACTAGTGTTAAATAAATTTTATATGCGGTTGTTTTTTTGAACAAATGTACGCGTTCTACGGTCGAAGCTGCCGAAATTAGGTTCTTGATAAGAGTTGTAGGAGTCACAAGATGGGGTCGAATAAGATGATCCAAAGGGAATTAAGCATCCAACCACTATTATTCTTTATAGAAAAATCACAACTGAGGTGGCTTAAGCGCGTATTAAGGATGCCAAGGGCAACTTCCGCTGAAAATTCTGAATGCTATTCTAGAAGGAAGACGTCCAGTCGGCCGCCCCAGACACACGTGTGAGAAGCATCTCCAGAGGCTGTGCGAGAAGAGGCTGGACCTATTATGGACGGATGCCGTTAACGTAGGACAGGACAGGGGCGCCTGGAGGTGCCTTGTCGATGCGACGGGTCCCGACCGAAGACCCGAGTAGGACAAGGGGAAAATGTATGTATGGTTTTTTAAAGGTGGCCAAAATTTGTTTTTTTTGTGATCATAATATAAAGAAAAACACAAAAAGTGAAACGTGGGCGTATTCCGTTATTCAAAAGTCTAAATTCATTATTTTTAAATATATAATTTAGTTTCATCATCAATTTGAAATTTTTATTTTTCGAAGGAGGCAATCTTTGTGGTTTGAAATTATAATTTAAATGAAAAATGTTTTTGTTTTGAGCCACTTTATTTTATTTATATTTATTTGTGCATTCGACCGGTTTCGGTTGGACTCAACCTTCTTCAGGAATGTACACATACAAAACTACATTCCTGAAGAAGTTGAGTCCAACCGAAACCGGTCGATTGCAGAAATATGTACGAGTATATAACAAAACAAAGTGGCTTAAAACAAAAACATTTTTCAGTTTAAAAAAATTAAATTTTTATTTCGATCAAATGTAAAGGTGATGTACGATGTCAGACATTGCAATAGGGATATAGCGCGTGATAAATAGGCTAAAACCAAAAGGTACTAATTCAGCCTCAACGTCGATTTTCCTAGAAATTTATATGAAGTGTGAATTATCTATCAGTGTTTGTAATAAATTAAGAGTTGGTACGTATACCCTAAAAACATCTCCATAGAAGTGAAAAAGTTTTAAGTTAACTTTGACGGTGATTATTTTGAACAAAGATTTGATAAGAACTACCTATACAAATGAACCTGATTTCATAATAACTGTTCCACTTTAAGAGGAACGGCTTCGCTGCCTGTTTCATGCATAACTTGAATTTAAACGGGCTTTAAAAACAAACTTATTTAAAAAATCCTTCTCTCTATAAATTTTAATTTCTTTTCAATTTATTATAAAAAGTCATTTCCTCGAGCCTCTGGTAGTTGTTTGGTTTCGGTTTCCTCCGTATATATATTTTCTAAAAAAATTATGTGAAGTCCGTTATTGCTGAACATAACCCGACTCCTGTCTTAAAATGTTACTATTTTTGTAGTAATATTGTGAATGTATTATTGTTGTATAGCCATATGTATACTGTATAATATAATGTAAATTTTTTTTTATGAATATGCACCTAAGGAGTACTGTAGGAGTAATATTAAGAATAAGCAAGAATGTATGTAAAATGTTAAGAATGTATAAATAGTATGTAAAAGTAGCACTGTAGGAATACCACTGAATGGAGTTATTTAATCATGTTTAAGTTTATTTAGAGTTAAGCGCACTTGAAGTGAAATAACACAAAACTGCGCTATATAAATGCTTTGTTATTATTATTATTATTATAACTTAATTGTGGATTTGAGGTCAAAATACCCACCCAAACTGAATGGTATATATTTTTTTTTAAATTAAAAGCTTAGTAAACATCTAGTTCGTATGACCAGTATTTTATTTATTTTTGTTTTAAATTATGAAGTATATGCCATGAAAAAAAATATTAGAGGCCACATTATTTTAAAGGAAGCTCAGACAATTATTTGCGGGTTTTTGATATATATATTTTTAATTATCATATTTGCTATGTAAATATGATTACGTAAATAAAAATATGAAAACAAAACTTAAATAAAAAGGTTCTTTTGGGTCGATATTTTAAATTATTTACGGAAAATTTATGTTCCAACGTAAATTGGTCTTTTTAAATTAAATTTAAAATCCACTTTAATGTTTATTTTATTATATTTTTTTATTTCTTATTTTATTTTTCATTATATTTTCAAAGCAGATTTAATTATTTTTGCAATTCTAATATGTTACATCAAATACTATTCAATTTTCTAGTATCCGGTTGCTCTCTTTGGCAGGAAGTCCTCGATCGATCCCAAGGTTGTTATTCTTGGACTTGGAATGGATTAAAACATATCTAGAAAATCTTGACGAGATGGGATAAAAACAATATCTATACAAACACTGAATATATTTCTGATGATTTATACAAAATAAATGTTCTAGCGAGGCTTGAATCTCTTTACAGTAAGTTGGTGAAGGCTGCTATTTACTTAATTTCGTTAGGAAAGAAGAAAGAATTAAGAAAGTCGATGTTATTTATAACTTCGATATTTGAAAACCATAGAAAGATACAATAAATTGCAGTATTTAAGATGAATCGTTTATTCTTTGGTTGCATTTACACCGAGTTAATTTTAACATGAAGGTGCAATCATATACTACATTCATTTTAAAATGGGTAAAACAAAGAAAAAAATTATGACAAAAAATGCCATCAATCAAAATGAAATGATCTTCTTGTGACACTGTACGGTTGCATTTATTATGTTTATAGTGGATTATATAAATGTGTATTACACCTACAATTATAAACACGTTGGAGAAAAAACCTTATTACCATATAAATATAATTTCCTTTCGTTCTTCAAATGTTTGAAATCGGTTTTTTGCTTAAATAAATCCTTATTTACGCCTCGTAACCAAATAATTTTAATATTAATCGTAATTACTTACAAAAAGAAATAAAATTTGTAAAGGCTTTGCTTCGTTAAAATACAGTATATGTTAATAAGCACCAAATCCTCATCAAAAGTTTCATCTTCTGAAATTTAATTTCCGCAACATGCTGGCGTTTTAGTATTTGTGTCATTTCTCAGCATTATTTACGCATTTGTATCAGATCTAGACTAATTTTCAGATGAATTGTGAGATGAGAGAAGACGAGGGATGCTGGAGGCTGCTGGGATAGTGGTAAGGAAGGAGGGATAGGGGAAGAGGAAGGGTTGTTATGAACAACTTCCGGATTATGAAAGTTGAGGGTTAATTTTATTTCTCGTTTCGTGCCACTTGATACAATAAACGATCCAAGAGTACGTGGAATTTTGAGATAATTATGACGGTATATTTATAACTGAATATTCGTTTTGTACGAACCAAATTTGAAACGAACTTAAAAGGTACGCAAATATTTATTGAATAATAAAATTAATATTATTTTCTGAAATACAACATATTTTTTATCAGGGTCTTTTTAAGACTCGGATCAACAAATCTTTTCCCTCAGACCCTATTTCAACTCATCTTACAATTTCAGCATGTGAAGATGATGATTGTAAATCACCTGGTTTTATAACATATTTTTTGTTGTATATTATCACATGTACATAATTATACATTGATATTTTGGACATGTGAAGCAGAAGAACGGAGAAAGGAGTACCAGGAGAATATCTAACGCTTGAGTCGGGACATGTCGAGGGTCTGAATAACATAAGAGTTTTATGAGACGATCTGTTATTGCAGAAAAGTGCGGAGGGGAAAGAGATGAGATCAATCATCATCTTTAAAAGTTTTTTTCCAATACACAACTGTATAATTCTATTTGCTTTTTCATCATTCAAACTTTGTTCAAACAGAATTACAGCCTCTATTTTATTCCCTCTAAAAAGCGTGCGTGCGTAAATTTACAACTTTCGCAAAGAACTTTAGTAGGTCCATATGCTTTGGACTTCTTTATCTCTATCGATAATACGATTCTAATAACGATATTTTTTAGCAATCATTCCTCAAAGAAAGTTTGATCCCTTCTTTTACTAGCCAACCGAGTGTCGCTTGCTGTTCATAACTTTAGTCAATTTATTATATTAAATTTCTTAAGTTTATGTTTTACGTGTTTGCTATGTTCT
>JAHDVE020001762.1:0-31915 GCA_022606495.2 Halesus radiatus | reverse complement strand
ATGGCAATTCTCCAGGGTTATGGTTGTAAGACTCTCCACCAACATTGAATAAGAAAATAACCTTCCCCACACTGCCATGACTGGTCTGCGTGGTGTACAGCTCCATGTCTACCAGGTCCAGGCAGACTGCACACACCATGGGAGAGAATGTGAACTCACCCTTCAGCTGCACGAGAGTGATGTCCTCTTGACAGTTTCTGAATGGCAATTCTCCAGGGTTAAGGTTGTAAGACTCCCCACCACCATTGAATAAAATAATTACCTTCCCCACACTGCTATGGCTGGTCTGCGTGGTGTATAGCTCCATGTCGTCCAGGTCCAGGCAGACTGCGCGCACCGTGTGAGAGAAGGTGAAGTCACTCTTGAGCTGTACGAGGGCGATGTCATCTTGATAGTTTCGGCTACTTCCTCCGTACATTTCTCCCAAGCGAACTGCACGCACCTGAAAGTTAATAAGGTATTGTTGATCAACCCTACCTCATCGACAATCAAATACCTAAACAATAGATGATACGCCGAGCTTCTGACATTTTCCACACATTCATATGGAAACATGCTACACTAGCGCCCTTAGCGGCCCGGGTTGAACGAACCGATTTTTTTCATACATTTTAACTTTAAGTGCATCGAAATTACCCTTTGTTCCGAAGGTCTACTTTTAAACCACTATAAATTGTATGAAATTGATAAAATGTTCAAAATGATTTAATTCCTGATTACAGACCGCACCATGAAAGTCCGCATGAAACTAAGAAAAGTAGGACTTATAAAATGGAAAATGGACTCCCACGGGAATATGTACCTGCGCCCTTCCTTTTCAATTTGTATATAGCGGACCTTCCAGAAATGAAGCGGAGAACATTTATTTATGCAGATAATATTGCTATGACATTCCAGTGAAAATCCCTTAACTCTGCTGAAAATGACTTATATGCCGACCTAACAGTGATGGAACAATACTTCTCAGACCGAAAATTAAAAGCAAAGGCAACAAAAACAGTTGCAGCCGTCTTCCATTTCAGCAATTCGCGTGCTACGCTTAATGTACAATTTGGAAGAGGTACCATTATTCATGAAACTAGTCCTTGATATCTTGGGGTAACACTGAACAGAAGTCTGACGTATACCTCCCACCTGGAAAGCAAGAAGACTGAAACTCGCATAAGTATCATGAGAAAAGTAGTAGGAACTAGCTGGGGTTAACGCCCTACGAACAGCTATGTGTAAATAACTGTTTGTCACTATAATATTTAATCAGAACTTACTCACTACTTCAGACTACCCTTTCGAATAGAATTAAATATATTTCAATCTAAACCGTAGTCAATAAAGTCTAAATTACTCAAATTCAAGTTATGGACACATGACGTCAACCAGAGAAGGGACGGAAAGGGGAAAGGAAAGAAATAAACTGAATGGGAATACTAATATCTCCGATTTTTGAACAAAATTGTAAACAAAAAATCTTTCTGAAACTGTATATTTATGTAATAACAAACCATCTTTGTCTGTCTGCCCGCCTTCCGTTCAGTCCAGGAAGAAAGGAGGCTCCCTGCAACCACCCGATAGACAGTCACATTAATCTGGTGGTTGGTAATTTCCTCAGAGAAGCAATGTGCCGCTGGAAATAAAACAATACACATGATAAAGGGACATTGTAGAACTGTGTACATGTCTCTATCTCTACTGTATGGAACCAGGGGTACGTATTTTTGATATTCGAATATATATCCCGAGGATTATAAATAAAAATCATTTGTATTCTGACATCATGCAAAGTATAGTGAAAGGTTTTGAAGGTGGATTTATCTCGAAATTCTTACTACAAACTACTGTAGTCAACAGATGACGTTAACGTAGTTTTGTTTCAGATTTCAAGGCGGTACATAAAACCTTATACATCAATTTCTTATACTCGTACGAGCATATTCATGCATTACATGGTATTTTTAAATAGATGATTGGAACCGGTTAGGTATTTTTTTTAATTTATTTTCATGTGGAGCAAACTCTAACAATTAAAAGTAAAACAAAAGCTTCGAATTACATTACTTTTATTCCCACTAATGCTGAGCCGGTTTCGCTACTGCCGTAGCTTCATCAGGGCAGAATTATGCTAAACTATTCGTTATAGGGATTATATTGGTTAATTCAGGGTACCTTCATTACAAGGACAGATACAGAGATAAAATACAGGATGGAGCACCAGAGGAGGGGGATGGTAAAGATGAGAAAATGATAAAGATAGTTATATGATTGTTAATGATATTTAACGAAGTCCTATACTACAGATGTCCCCAATTGGCAGAGATCACTCCCTCTCTGTTTGTAATAAAGGTACTTGACTGTATAATACTTAGTTTAGTACTATTCTGCCCTGACGAAGCTACGGTGTGCGGTGATAGCTGCAACTAGTCGGCACATTGTGTCATGTGATCCTGTGAGTTAAACGGAATTTGCCTCAACACTCACCGCTGATAATTAGGTGGCTGCGCACAAGACTGCCACCACATATGTTTGTGAACTGGTCGCCCTTCTCTTCCTTGATGAAGATACCCACGTGCCAGGGAAACTGCTTTGCCTCGACCCTCAGCCCCCCCCTCACGAGTGGCGTGGAGTAAATTTCTTCCAAGCCACACTCTGGAATTGTAAAATCATTGATCAATACTCATGGCTATATTTCAATATATTGTTAATCTTTGATTACTCATTTCGATTTAGTTTAGTTTGTGACGTGTGGCTGCAAACTTGTATAAGATTACCAGTGTAGACGCAGCCGACAATAGACAAGACTCATCTCAGTTCATTCTTCCTTCTTTTCCCACAGAAACCTCAAATCAGTCATCTTCTTCGGCATTTATTTACCAAGGAACGAGATTAAGCCCCGCGCGACACTTCATGCATTTTCATATTAATACTTAACATGGCAAAAGTCATTACAATCAATGTATCTATTTTGAGTGGTGGTCATACGGCAGGATTCGAACACACGACCTCCGAGGATCTTAATGTTTTGTTGCCACATTGTTTCATAAACAAAACGTTTAGATAAAAGGGTGTTGAGACTAAACAAACAGAAAGTAAAGTGAATAAAGATAATCGCTTCACTTTAACGTGTGCCTAAAACATGTTCACAGACACTTTGTGTCAAATTTATTTATTTTATTTTTATTTAAGTTTTTAATCCAGCAGGACTGGGTGGGGGTGGGTAGTGCAAATCCAGTCTGCCATATCACATGAAATATATACAATATAAAAGGAGAAATGAATACAATAAAATAAATTTTTAAAAATAAATAAAAACTAATAAAAATAAAAAAGATTAAAAAATAATATAAAAACACATGAGAAGAAAATGTGAAAATAGAAATAGAAATAAAATTTAAAATAAAAATAAATAATTACGAAAAGATAATTACATCAAAATAAAAGAAATAAAATGAAATAGATAGATGGAGTAAAATAGAATAAATTAAATAAATTTAATTTTATTTAATAGATCGTCTTCAGGGTGGCAGTCGCGTCATCTGCATCCATCGCTCATTGAGTGGAGAGCTGAGCCACGCGGATGCAGCCACGACAATGGCGTTGGTTAACTTCCGTGTCCTGCCCCAGAAGCTGGCTAGTCGGTGGCGAAGTAAGGCGGGGAATGAGTGGACCCTCCCTTCAGTGATCATCGTAGAGGCACTACAGAACCTTGGAAGTTGCAGAAGTTGCCTGTATGCGTTGTTGTAGCACACCCTCAGTTTGTCCCATTGCGCTGCTGAGTATTGCGACCACAGCTCAGATGTGTATAGGGCAGTTCAGTATGTCTTAAAAAGCAGTTTCCTGACATCGTCGCTACAGTGGTAGAACCGCCTTGAGAGCATTCCGGCACTTATATTGATGGCTCTTCTTTGTCGTTCCATATCTTCCATATCGTTCATGTCTTCCGTAAGGATATGCCCCAGGTATCTGACCTGCGTATTTCCTTCTAGCCAGATTGGTGGGATATTTAGTGGCTCATTCTTGTGTTTAAATACAACTATAAGTAATTTTTTGGAGTTGTACAACAAGTTATGTGAGTTTGCGTACTCTTCACACATTCGCACAAATCGTCTCATCGCATCAATCGATGGTGCGAGCAGCACCATGTCATCGGCGTAGTTGATGTTATTACTCATTTCTTTGCAGATATGTCAACCAATCCAAGAGTCGTTAAGCTCTTGTAGGAGGTCATCAATGTATATATTAAATAGAGTGGGAGACATACTACCCCCTTGCCTGACTCCGCTTTTAAGGAATAGGGGTTTGGAGGAAGCTCCTGCCCATTGGATGAGATTTATCTGTTGCCCATACCAAGTAGCCAGCATATTGACTGCTGTTGGTGGGACACCACTTTTATGAGTTTTTTTTTCCATATTAAGTGGTGCGATACACGATCGAAGCCTTCCTAAGATCTAGAAAACATCCATAAACGGTTGTTTTTCTTTTTTTGTCGTAGGCTATTGTTTGTTTGACTCCATAAATGGCCATATCAGTTGACGAAGCACTCTTGAAGCGGAATTGGTTATCCAGGGTAGAAAGTTTGCCTTTTATAAGCGTGAGTAGGATTTTTCAAACAGTCTTGGAATCATTGTCGCCTAGGAGATCGGTCGGTAATTTCCCAATGTCGATGCATCCAGTTGCTTGGATTTCAAGATTGGTATGATGACAGTTTGACTCATATCCATCGGCATATGTGTGTGTCTAAGGAGGCTCGAGTATTAGGCGGCTAGGATAGTATTGAGATGATCGCCTCTGTACCTTATATGTTCAATACCTATGGCATCGTATCCTAGAGTTTTACCCAGAGCGGTTTGCTTAATCGCGCCTACAACCATTTCAGGAGTGACATTCATAACCAGGTCATCATTGATCGCAGGTAAGCACGTCATTATAGATGGTTTCGTGGTATCTCCTTGATCCTCACTTAAAGAGAAAAAGTCTCTAAATTCGTTGGCTATACTTTCATCCCCCGTGATATTGTTGGCGCATAGTGGAACTTTACTCTTGGATTTCAGCACAGTTGACGTTTTTTGCCAGAACTTTCTGGTCAAGTCTTTTTTGTGCATAGATGTACCTATACTATCAATTTGTGCTTTGTTTTCAGAGTGTTGGCATTTGCAAAGAGCAATTTTGAAAATTTTCTTGCTTGTTTTTCTTTCATCTGCAATTCTGCCTTCCGTGGGCTTTCCGGCCTGAACCCAGAAGAGGAATGCATCCCTTTAAATACGATACAAAGTTGAGACTTGATCATTCCATCTAGGAACAATGTGACAGTTTCTTTTCGGGTCCTTTATTTTTAAATGCTTGTATGGCGGAGTTTCTCAGTGTTTTGACAATAGTATCGTTAATAGGAAATGGAAAGAGTGTATACAAACAACAACCACAGCTGACCTACAGACTGTGGAACTGTGATTGGGGTATGTTGTGAGACTGGAGGTAGTGGGAAATGGAAAGAGTGTATACAAACAACAACCACAGCTGACCTACAGACTGTGGAACTGTGATTGGGGTATGTTGTTAAATATTTTATTTTTAATTTTTGTAAATGGGTTTAATTTCAGAGAATCATTTAAAAAAACTTAATTAAAAATACAGCAATTAATAAAATGATGTGATTTATTGAAAGCTGAAACTCCAGTCTGTAAATGAATATCATCTTGGTTAGAATCAGCTTTACTCGTATTAAAAAAAAATCGAAGTTTTCACCTTTATAAATGATGCGTATACTATTTATTTATTCACGCCTAGAAGACTTTTACATGTTGATACATTTATCACATAGTTTTACAAGGGAGTACAGTAATGTACATATAAAATAATAAATAAAGTGTACAAGAAGTAAGTAGATACAATATAACAGTATGTAGTTACAGCGTAATTATCACAATGAATAATAGTTTATCCTGTGGTTACATTATAACAGCAGGTTGTACAAAAGAGTATAAGAAGTAGTTTAGTGCATAATATAATAACATAAGTATAAAAGAAGTGAGAAGGTAGATACTATGTAAGTAAGTAGCTAGTTTCGGCGCTATGATATAGTTTTGATATACGTGTTTATAAAACAGCAAACCTTTATTATGCCTGATTAGATGTTTAACAGAAACATAACAAAATAAATATAACAATAAAAAACGATGCAGATGAAAAAAAAACTTAATAATTTTAATAAAAACATTCAAATAAACTGATTTTTTGCTTGGACACAGTGTTGTAACGGTAAACATCAATGTACACATCATCATGGAGGTAATTCGGCAAGTATTTTAGTTTTTTATTTTTATTGTGACAGCTGCTTCGACGTTCGAAGCCATTTTCAAACTATATTTGAACGTTTTAGAAGAATGTATGACGCGAATGTGAATGGAAGAAGAAGCCGGGGATGCCCGAGGAAGACATGGCACGATCAAGTGAATCAAATACTTGAGTCGGGCCATGTCAGAAGTCGGAACAATAGAAGATAATGTATGAGACGATGTATGAATGTGAATGAAGCAAGAAGTGTATGCCAAGATCGAGTTTTTTGGCGGTCCGTCCTCTCTGCCTACCCCTAAGGGGAAACGACGTGATGGTTAGTTAGTTAGTTAATTAGTTCGATTCTAACTGGCTTTTCAAAATGAAAATATATTTTCAAACTGTCTTTGAATGTTTTAGATTCTAACTGGCTTTTCAAAATGAAACGAAATTTTCAAACTGGCTTTGAACGCCAAAATAGCAAAAAGTCACTATAATAAAAATAAAACTATAAAACTCGCAGAATTCTACAAACAACTTAACAGAGTTCTACGAATTAAACAGAATAACAATCAATTAATTAACAATTAACGCTAATACATGCCCGAAGTAAACTAAAAAATAACTAAGTATCACGTCATTTTCCGGTTGGGTAGGCAGTGAGGATAGACTGCCACACAACACACATTCCTCGCATCATTCGCATTCATGCATCACCTCACACTCATCTATTATTCTGACTTTCAACATGACCCGTATTTCATTCACTCGGTCGTGCCATGTCTTCTTCGGGCGTCATCGACTTCTTCTACCATTCTCATTCATACATATTCTTCTGTTGTTCTGACTCTTGATATGATCCGAGTCAATTAATTGATTCACTTGATCGTGCTATGTCATCCTTGGGTGTGACCGACTTCTTGTACTATTCACTTTCGCGTTATAAACACTCTAATTAAATGTAGGTATAATGTCAGAACTGAAAACGTGTTTTTTTCGGAATCCAAAGTAGTGCCCCAGAGGTGGTTTTATATAAAAACGGCGCTGTACCGATCAATAACGCAAGTGTTAAATATCGATATGCGATATACCGATACCGAATATCAGAAATTACGTATTCAATAAATACAGCTAAAGCCGCGTCTCCTGCGACCTTTTTTCCGAAACATTACACAAAAAAACTTGTTTCCGAACACATTCCGTCCACTACGAAATTTTTGTGTGGTTGTAACAATGAATGTACTACATATTTTCATAGGTTGGAATAAAATATCATTGTTTTGATTATTGTTTGAATAATTATTATGTTGGAAAAATTATTTTATGTACAATTTAGTGATGTCGTTTGTTTTTATTTTATTTTTTGTTAATATTTTTAAGTAAGATTCTTAGGTTTATGTGTTTTTATTATATATTCTAACTAAAAACCTGTAAATTTAGTATATGATTTTGAATATCAAGTTCCCGTTAGACAAACTACTGAAAAGTAGTTTATCGGGACTTTTTGCCTTATATTTTTTCTAAAATGTCTTACTGTAAAATGTACAGAAAAAATGAATTATTGCAGTTAAGCGAGAACTTCTTACAAAGAACGGGTGATTTCGCAAAAGAACAGGTATCCGGCCTCCATGGTCGAGGGGTAAGGCTCTCGACTGCGAATCCAAATTAAGTAAATTTTATTTAATTAATTTGTGTTGTTTTACAATTAATTAATTAAAAATAATAGTGTATTTGCGCACATTCCAGAGTGGAAGATACTATCAGTATCGCCCTGGTAAAAGAACACCATTCAGAATTGAAACGTTGCTTGAAATGGCTCTTAGCCGTGTTTGGTGACCAGATCTGAATAGCCAGGTATTTCCCTATTTCCTTACCTTCCTCTTCCCCTTCTCCTTCCCCTCCCCAATACCTTCTGCCTCACAACATTCCCCAGTTGGGAATGCAATAGTCTCACTGGCTCTAGACGGTTGGGAGCAGTTGGGACTCTTGTGCGGTATTCATATAAAAAAAAGGTATATCTAACGACAGGTACTGACAACCCAAAATAGAGAGATTGTTTTTATTTTTTTTATAAAACCCAACCCGAGAAATAGGTTACAGGTTTTTAGTTGAACTAAGGGTTCAGTTCTTATTTGATAGGTTCTCGGGTTCAACTGAGGGCATTAGTTGAACTAAGGGTATCAGTTCTTATTTGATAGGTTCTCGGGTTCAACTGAGGGCATTAGTTGAACTAAGGGTTCAGTTCTTATTTGATAGGTTCTCGGGTTCAACTGAGGGAATTAGTTGAACTAAGGGTTCAGTTCTTATTTGATAGTTCTCGGGTTCAACTGAGGGCATTAGTTGAACTAAGGGATCAGTTCTTATTTGATAGGTTCTCGGGTTCAACTGAGGGCATTAGTTGAACTAAGGGATCAGTTCTTATTTGATAGGTTCTCGGATTCAACTGAGGGCATTAGTTGAACTAAGGGATCAGTTCTTATTTGATAGGTTCTCGGGTTCAACTGAGGGCATTAGTTGAACTAAGGGATCAGTTCTTATTTGATAGGTTCTCGGGTTCAACTGAGGGCATTAGTTTGAATCATTTTAATTTAAGAAAAATGGTAATGACATCATAGGGTTGTCAGTAGCTATCGGCAAATATCATATCAAATTACTTTGAACATGGCGTCATGTGGTTGTTGCGATTTTTACGTGTACATTAATTTGTGTGAAATCTTAATTTGAGTTAATTATTTGGTGGGTTCCACAACTGAATTACTTGTATTTGGTTCTTGGGTAAAAGTTAAACAATTCCGCCTCACTTTTAATACGCATAGGTGTTTAAAATTAAACTTCCTTTCAGATTACTAAAAATCACAAAATAATATTGGATTACGTGAAATTGCAAAATGACCCGTATAATTTGTATTGTTCAAATTTACCACTTTTCACATAAAATAAATTTAACTTCTGAAGTATAGATCATATGTAAACAAAATTTTCATTTTTTTACGTTAAATGAAATGCCTTGTTACAAGTTTTTTATATTTTTGATTAAAAATTATGATATTCAAAGAAAAATTAAAAAAAAAATTATATACTACACTTTTCACATATTGTGTAATAGCTTTTTATGATCGTGCTATAAAATGGAAATTTATGTTGCAATTATTCGAGTATTTTCGACGCTTTTGTGGTAGTTGTCCATGTACAGATGATGCCATAAATCAGTATAAGTATAAATCAGTATAAGTATAAATCAGTATAAGTATAAATCAGTATAAGTATAAATCAGTATAAGTATAAATCAGTATAAGTATAAGGAGATACAAGAGTTTTGATGGTTTCCAATAATTTTCTTCCTTCAGCACAATAAATTTGGAAATTGTATATGTAGCCTGTAGAGCTTTCGAACGCCATATGACGTACGAGAATCCCATATTTCATCAGTTTTACTGCATTTCCCCGTTCAATCACTATTATACCCTCATCCAAAGATACTTACTGATGAGGTTTGTAAACTTCGGAAAGAAATAATCTAATACTGGTTAGACTTTACGTGGCTTATCTGATTCATCTTCAATATTTTCATTGTCATTGAAGTTCCAAGACCTCCATATTTGGCGAAATCTTCATCGTTTTGAAAAATGGTGTCTCTGTGGACACATCTGAGCTCCAGTATTCGTCTCTTCTGTCCTTACGAACCTGACCCTAGTACACAAATCTCCTGTCCTTACGGACCTGACCCTAGTACACGTCTCTCCTGTTCTTACGGACCTGACCCTAGTACACAAATCTCCTGTCCTTACGGACCTGACCCTAGTACACGTCTCTCCTGTTCTTACGAACCTGACCCTAGTACACAAATCTCCTGTCCTTACGGACCTGACCCTAGTACACGTCTCTCCTGTTCTTACGAACCTGACCCTAGTACACAAATCTCCTGTCCTTACGGACCTGACCCTAGTACACGTCTCTCCTGTTCTTACGGACCTGGCCCTAGTATACGTCTCTTCTGTCCTTACGGACCTGACCCTAGTACCCTGACACGTCTCACGTGAGTTTGCGCCAAATTTTTACTTCACCGAATAACAACACGTCTTTGCGTTACCCGCCATCTACGTAAATACAAAAAACGCTTTGATCTAATAGTACGTAAATTCAAAAAACGCGTTTAAGCATCTCTATACGATTGTAAAACTCTACTTCGACCATTCACTTTCGCTAAAAGTATGCAACCAAATATACGGGCTGGTTGGTAGAAGTTGTCCACAATTACCTACGAGTAATGTAAAGTGGGAATATGAAACAGTTCCAGTTCCAGTTCCAGTTCCCGGTGGCGGGAAGGTTGGGAGGTTGATCGGTGGAATGTTAATGTGTGAAAGTTCTTGGAGTTCTGAAGGAAAAGATTACCTCATCGGGCCATGCAGTCAGTGACAGCAAAGTAATGAATACAACATTAAATAAATACGGTGAACATAACAAGTCTAACTAACTAACTAACTGACTAACTAATCATCACGCCGTTTCCCCGCAGGGGTAGGCAGAGAGGACGGACCGCCAAACAACTTGAACTTGGCATACACTTCTGGCTTCATTCACATTCATACAACGTCTCATACATTCTCTTCTGTTATTCCGACTTCTCACATGGCCCGACTCAAGTATTTGGTTCACTTGATCTCGCCATGTCTTCCCGGCTTCTTCTTCCATTCACATTCGTGTCATACATTCTTCTTACACTCCTTTCTTCGTTCATTCGCTCTACATGCCCGAACCATCTAAGCGTCCCTTTCTTAATCATACTCATTACGCTTACATCATCCTTGCATTCTTTACGAACCTCAATATTTGTTTATATATATAGATCTCATTTCTACGGCATTCAGCTTACTTTCATCCTTCCTCTGCCAATTTCATGTCTCACTGCCATACATCAGGGTTGGTATCATCACTCCATTGTGGACATAACAAGTCAGCTAAAACTTTTCGTGAAAAAGTGCAATTCAAAATAAGCTGGCTGATTGTCAACTTCAAAATAGATCTTCACAGGTGAGTTAACCAACTTATTAAACAATTCCAAGAGGAAATCAAAACTAAATTCTGTGAAAAATATAAATCCCCAATAAAAGATTCCCCATCCCTAAAAATTATTGAAGTTACCTGTCCGAAGTGGGATATAATGAAGCAATACATTATTAAAGTTACCTGTCCGAAGTGGGATATAATGAAGCAATACATTATTAAAGTTACCTGTCCGAAGTGGGATATACCGAAGCAATACATTAAATGAAGTTACCTGTCGGAAGTGGGATATAATGAAGCAATAAATTATTGAAGTTACCTGTCCGAAGTGGGATATAATAAAGCAATAAATTATTGAAGTTACCTGTCCGAAGTGGGATATAATAAAGCAATAAATTATTGAAGTTACCTGTCCGAAGTGGGATATAATAAAGCAATAAATTATTGAAGTTACCTGTCCGAAGTGGGATATACCGAAGCAATACATTAAATGAAGTTACCTGTCGGAAGTGGGATATACCGAAGCAATACATTAAATGAAGTTACCTGTCGGAAGTGGGATATAATGAAGCAATAAATTATTGAAGTTACCTGTCCGAAGTGGGATATAATAAAGCAATAAATTATTGAAGTTACCTGTCCGAAGTGGGATATAATGAAGCAATAAATTATTGAAGTTACCTATCCGAAGTGGGATATAACTAAGCTATAAATTATTGAAGTTACCTATCCGAAGTGGGATATAACTAAGCTATAAATTATTGAAGTTACCCGAAGTGGGATATAATAAAGCAATACATTATTAAAGTTACCTGTCCGAAGTGGGATATACCGAAGCAATACATTAAATGAAGTTACCTGTCGGAAGTGGGATATAATGAAGCAATAAATTATTGAAGTTACCTGTCCGAAGTGGGATATAATGAAGCAATACATTATTAAAGTTACCTGTCCGAAGTGTGATATACCGAAGCAATACATTAAATGAAGTTACCTGTCGGAAGTGGGATATAATGAAGCAATAAATTATTGAAGTTACCTGTCCGAAGTGGGATATAATGAAGCAATACATTATTAAAGTTACCTGTCCGAAGTGTGATATACCGAAGCAATACATTAAATGAAGTTACCTGTCGGAAGTGGGATATAATGAATCAATAAATTATTGAAGTTACCTGTCCGAAGTGGGGAAGCAATAAATTATTGAAGTTACCTGTCCGAAGTGGGATATACCGAAGCAATACATTATTAAAGTTACCTGTCCGAAGTGTGATATACCGAAGCAATACATTATTAAAGTTACCTGTCCGAAGTGTGATATACCGAAGCAATACATTAAATGAAGTTACCTGTCGGAAGTGGGATATAATGAAGCAATAAATTATTGAAGTTACCTGTCCGAAGTGGGATATAATAAAGCAATAAATTATTGAAGTTACCTGTCCGAAGTGGGATATAATAAAGCAATAAATTATTGAAGTTACCTGTCCGAAGTGGGATATAATAAAGCAATAAATTATTGAAGTTACCTGTCCGAAGTGGGATATACCGAAGCAATACATTAAATGAAGTTACCTGTCGGAAGTGGGATATAATGAAGCAATAAATTATTGAAGTTACCTGTCGGAAGTGGGATATAATGAAGCAATAAATTATTGAAGTTACCTGTCGGAAGTGGGATATAATGAAGCAATAAATTATTGAAGTTACCTGTCCGAAGTGGGATATAATGAAGCAATAAATTATTGAAGTTACCTGTCCGAAGTGGGATATACCGAAGCAATAAATAAAAGTGTCTAGTGCAGTAAAATAGAGCACAAAATAACATAAGATTACAATTATTAAAAGAGATTACAAAATGTAGAGTGTAAACATATGACCGTAAATGATTATGACAGGAAACATGTCTAACAATTGTTGGACAAAATGGATAACGAAATTTGAATTATTTCTACAAGCGACGAATCAATATACAGATTCGAAAAAACTCGCCCTGCTTTTATTTTCAATGAGAGAAAATGTAATCCAAATGTTTAATACATGGGAAGATATGGACACGAAATCAACAAAATACACGACGGTGGTTACATTATTTGAAAATTATTTCTTACTTAAGATGAAAGAGTGTAATGTGATTTTTCCAATATGAAAACGATATTTTAAATGATACATTTATTATAAATATGGACAAAAATCATTTCAGAATTCGAGAAAATCTTTTACAGCAAAAACAGAAATAGACACTGACAGAACTTTTAATATTGCACAAAATATATTACTGTCAAATGAATCTATATTAGAACTTCATACCAACTAATAGCGAAATTCACAAGATTCGAAGTCATAAGGATAGAATGGAGGAATCAGTCAAGAAATCTATATGGAAGTCCGTCAAGAAATCAATTTAGAAGTGCGTCAAACAAGCATAAAAGTCATAATCCAGTGGGAAACGAAAGGTCAATTCAATCGTTACAGAGGAGTCAATCAAGAGAACAACCATCATGTGCAATAATAGATCGCACAAAAGTCATAATCCAGTGGGAAACGAAAGGTCAATTCAATCGTTACAGAGGAGTCAATCAAGAGAACAACCATCATGTGCAATAATAGATCGCACAAAAGTCATAATCCAGTGGGAAACGAAAGGTCAATTCAATCGTTACAGAGGAGTCAATCAAGAGAACAACCATCATGTGCAATAATAGATCGCACAAAAGTCATAATCCAGTGGGAAACGAAAGGTCAATTCAATCGTTACAGAGGAGTCAATCAAGAGAACAACCATCATGTGCAATAATAGATCGCACAAAAGTCATAACCAGTGGGAAACGAAAGGTCAATTCAATCGTTACAGAGGAGTCAATCAAGAGAACAACCATCATGTGCAATAATAGATCGCACAAAAGTCATAATCCAGTGGGAAACGAAAGGTCAATTCAATCGTTACAGAGGAGTCAATCAAGAGAACAACCATCATGTGCAATAATAGATCGCACAAAAGTCATAATCCAGTGGGAAACGAAAGGTCAATTCAATCGTTACAGAGGAGTCAATCAAGAGAACAACCATCATGTGCAATAATAGATCGCACAAAAGATCCACGTCGTTCCTTGCTAAATATAAAAAAAAAGTACCATAGTAAAATTGCCAAAAAGAATGTCAGAATGTTATCATCTGAAGACAATAATTAAAACAAAGTACGTAATATTTGTCACATGTAAAAATTAAATATTTCAGTCAATGATTCTAAAATCAAGTCAAATGCTCAAGGAGTTATTGATATTCAAAATGTCAATAATTTGCAGTACCCAAATTGGCCAATAAATTGAAATAAAAGTTAACAACTAGTTGTAACTGCCAATCCACTAATCGAAATAACACAGTAAAAGTGATCCGTTAGAAACTGTCGCGTCGGAGTTCACTGCATTCATTGTGATATAAATTGTGTTACGTTGAAGAGAGATTATTCAAGTGAGGATATAAAAATATTTAAAATATTTTGTAATCGCGTGAAAGTGACTGTTGCATTGATGTATTAATTAGCCAAGTGAACCTCTTGCGATTGGTGAATATTAACCTTACAGCTTGCTAGGCTGTCCCAGAAGGCACTTACACATCGCATTGCATACTATAATACAATAATAATGTTCTATTATCTTCTACTTTTTTATAAAAAAATAACAAATGATGATATCCTCAGTGGGATTTCCCACCCTGAGGATTTCATTTACAATATACGAAATAAAATTAACATGACGTTGAAAAAAAAAATTTGTAAGGCGAGGTGTTTCAAGTGCAGTTTGAGTGGTTTCGGTGTTAGTCTGTATTTGGTGTTAGTTTATTTTCTATTTCAGATCTCCCTGTGTAACGTATCTAGCGTTTTTTTTTAAATTATTGTTGCGATTGAAGATGAGTAGGATTTTGTTTTAGAGTTAAGGGGAACGGCTGCGCTACCTGTTTCATACAAACACTTCATTTTGGAATGGAGGCCAAAATACCCATCCAAACGAAATTATCTTTTTTTTTAAATTAAAGGTTTAGTAAATATCTAGTACGGATGAGAAGTATTTTATTTATTTTTGTTTAATTTTTTAAGAATGTGCCATGGAAAAAATAAACAATTTTCGTAATTTTAGAGGCAGCTTAGAAAATTATTTTGCGGGTTTACCGTACTTTGTAAAAAATATGTCATATTTGCTATGTACTCGTAAGTACGATTGAATAAATAAATAAAAAAACATTTAAAAAGGAAAGGTTTTTTAGGGTCGATATTTTAAATTACGTATGGCAAATTTGTGTTGCTCCGTAAATTGGTCGTTTTTAATTTAATTTAAAGTCAACCATAATGCTTGTTTAATATTAAAAAAAAATACATTTCATTATATTTTCAATGAAGATGAGTTAAAACTTTTTTTAAATCGCCGTTAGCCCCTAAATAAATGTTAAAGATGCCTCTAAAATCGCGGAAAGTAAATGATCTTTTTTAAAAGAGACAAATATTCCCTGGCTACGAATAACCTGACAATATTTGAAAATCTCCTACTACCATCACAGTAAGCGGAAGATATTGCTTGTGTCGTAATGTAGGACTTAGCCAGCTGAGGAATTGAACTCACGACGCCTGGGTGAGACCCAAACGCGATGCATACTCAGCCACTGACCGGTCGCCTTCCTTTAATGGTCGATATTTCATAAGGTAAAACAAAAATAAATAAAATACTTCTCATTCGTACTAGATATTTACTAGTCCTTTAATTTAAAAAAATAGATCATTCAGTTTCGATGGGTATTGTGGCCTCCAATCTAAAATTCAGTTTTGTATGAAACGGGCACCTCAGCCGTTCCCCGTACCATAGCATAAGAATTGTTTTGTCCAAATGTTGTGTTTGCATTTCCGTGTTGTATGTGTTTTTGAGTCTGAGATCTAGTGTTTATAATATGTGTGTTTGTAGTTATTTCTTGTTTTTTGTATTTATGAATGTAAAGTAGTATTGCTTTAGAGTATATTTGTTTTATTAACATAATGTTAAGATTGTTGAAGATTTCGTCAGTGCTAGTTCTTACAAGGACTTTAAGTATAATTTCCATGATGGCTTTTTGTGTTCTAATGAGTAAATTAAGAACATTATCACTGGCACTGCCCCATCCGATAATACCATATTTTAAAAGTGATTGGCAGAGAGCCATGTAGACCTTAATCAAATCTTTTGGACTGAGGATATTCCTGATTGTTTTAAAAAAGTAAGTTAATATTTAAATTTTGTTATTTAAATAAATAACGTGGTCAGTCCAATTTAAATTGTGATCAATTTTTCCACCTAGATACGTTGTGTGGGTTACATTTTATAATGATAGATAATTACATTGTCCGTTTAAATGTGATAAGCTATGAATTTTCAAGTAACGTAAGTAAGTAATTTTTAGTATTGTTTATTTTAAAACTAATGAATTTGGTTTTATTTGCATTAAGTGTAAGTGGGTGATAGGATAGCCATGTTTTGATTCTGTTTAGAGTGACTTCTGCTTTCTTGAATGCCCAATTTTTCCCATTTAATAGAATAAAAGTATCATCTGCAAAGCTTATGATTCCGCCTTCACATTTTATGTGACAGGTCATTTATGTAAATTAAGAAACAGAACAATCCACTGCCAGGGTAATGAAAGGGGAAATTAAAGATTACACGATGACTGTATGAACATACACAATAACGGAAATAAAGAAAAATAGAGAAAAAGATGGATAACGTAGTCAAACTTACGATCATCTTAAGTTATCGATTTTTGTGGATTAAAGTTCTCCTCAGTAAAAGACTAGTTATAAAGAGTGTCAAATGACAGCGTAAACGTCAAATGTCATAGATATCTATGGTCAAACGTCATTCGTTTCGCGAACTATTTTTTGTACTAACAATTTTGAATATGGAGAGCGAAAATGAAGATATTTTCAATGTAATACCAATAGCGGGTATGGACAGCGAATATGAAGACAGCGACGATGAAAATATTATGGCCAATGATTGAAAATTGAAAGAACGCACGAAAATCAAACATCAAAAAGTCTACTTCCGTTTTCGCGGCATTTTAGTAAAAGTCAAGCATTATTGCTTTCAATAACTGTTCATTAGATGATTTAGCTGTAAGAACTGCTGTTGGTTAGAACCTGGTTAACTATTATTGCTATCAATAACTGTTCATTAGATGATTTAGCCGTAAGAACTGCTGTTGGTTAGAACTTGGTTAACTATTATTGCTATCAATAACTGTTCATTAGATGATTTAGCTGTAAGAACTGCTGTTGGTTAGAACTTGGTTAACTATTATTGCTATCAATAACTGTTCATTAGATGATTTAGCTGTAAGAACTGCTGTTGGTTAGAACTTGGTTAACTATTATTGCTATCAATAACTGTTCATTAGATGATTTAGCTGTAAGAACTGCTGTTGGTTAGAACTTGGTTAACTATTATTGCTATCAATAACTGTTCATTAGATGATTTAGCTGTAATAACTGCTGTTGGTTAGAACTTGGTTAACTATTATTGCTATCAATAACTGTTCATTAGATGATTTAGCTGTAAGAACTGCTGTTGGTTAGAACCTGGTTAACTATTATTGCTATCAATAACTGTTCATTAGATGATTTAGCTGTAAGAACTGCTGTTGGTTAGAACTTGGTTAACTATTATTGCTATCAATAACTGTTCATTAGATGATTTAGCTGTAAGAACTGCTGTTGGTTAGAACTTGGTTAACTATTATTATTGCTTTATTTAAAAATCTGTTTATTTATAAACAAGTTCTGCGAGGTAATTATTTACACTTACAGACGACATATTTATATTATTTCTATGTACCTACTTATAATGAACCCCGGAATGTTTCCATTTTTATTACCAATTATTTCTAAGTAAATTATTATTTTAATTTTAAAGCGTTTATTACACTGAAAAGTTTTTCTACTGAAGGGTTGTGATTGGTTGTACTATTATTTCAAATGTGCCATTAACTGGTGTTTCCTTTTATTTGTAAATAGCTAATATGTTGCCGGCCTTGCTCGGGATTTTTATTTTTAATAAAGTTAAAGTTGTGAATTCTTACTTGTCGTTTCGGTGCCGTAATTGATTGGACAGAGAAAGTAATGCCTTGTTACGACTACTACTATCTCTAAACAAACAAACAAAGCAATATTCACTTGAAAATTTTATTAAATTCCAAAATTTTTTTTTTTTCAAAATGTATGTAAATAATAAAGTTCTTAATAAGTAGGTACCTACTTGTGTTTTCCACTACGGAAATATTCTACCCGAACAAACCTTCGTCATTGAAAACGTAATCTTTGGCTAACAAGAGATGTCTATGATCTATGGGCTAACCTCAATACAACATGGCGGGTTCAATGTTTTTCATACTAATTTTAAAACGTTATAGCAACAGTTTTACATATTGTATTTCATTAAAACTACTCTCTTAACCTTCCCGGCACTAATAAGAACAAATTCGGTGAAGTAATTTTAGAGAAAATCGAAAACAGACAGACAGACAACAGACAGACAGACAAATGTTCATTTTTATATATAGAAACAGATGAAGGGGTTTGTTTTTCCCCTGAATAATTATACTAACTCGTTGAAAAATAAAAATACGTTCGAGTCCCAATTTGGCAAACATCTCCTAAACAAATCCCCTCACTCACAGATAATAATCAAATTCCGTTGCACATTCTAAACTAACTCACAGTAAACTCCAACCCCCTCCTCTGGACATCTTCACACCGACATCAATTATAGCCCGTCATACAAGTTAGTATAATTAGGAAGGCGAAACAGCTGTCAGGTGTTATCATAAGTACCTTTTAGATTTTTTATAAATAAACCGATTTTTAAATTGAATTATACTAATAATTATTATTGATTTATAAATAAATGAATTAAAAATTACTTTGTAATAACCACTTTATTAATACATACATAACAACATGTTTCGAAAACGAAGCTTTCCTCATCAGGACATATAGAATACTAAAACATAATAATGTCAAGTATAGACATATGATAAACACAAAACACAATAATGTCAAGTATAGACATATGATAAACACAAAACATAATAATGTAAGAATAGACAAATTATAAACATAAACAAAGTAATTAATCAAAAATGTTATTAAAAAATTATTACGAAACATTGAAAATCAAATCCATATTAGAATTTAAAAAAGTTTTTTTTTATTATTAATATTAATATGATAAGAAATAGCTTTGTAAAGAAAAGGTTTGATTATTTATAAGACATTATAATTATTTTATTATTCTGTGTCCTGATGAGGAAGCCTTCGTTTTAGAAACATGTTGATATGTATATATTAATAAAGTGGTGATTACAAAGTAAATTTTAATCAATTTATTAATAATCACGCCACAAAGTGAATACCAATCTTTTGAAGAAAATAATATTTACTTTAAACTTTAAATAAAGTGGAGTTGTACAAAATAAACTTGAACACAATACATATTATAATAGATAATTACCCTGAAGAAGTGGCTTGGTCTCAAAACTAGTACCTACGAAATATCTACCAGTGTGTGGTTTCAATCACACAAGGTGCCCGGAGGTAACTTCTGGAGGTGATTCTACAATACAATGCAAGTAAACGACTTGACTATTTTATTCGAAAATCCAACGTTTTAAGGTACTTTATGTTTTTCAAAATGTTTATATTTTAGTGTAAGAAAAAAAAATTCTCTAGAAATATTATTGTATGAAAAAAAAAACAACAGCGGAATATATGCATTTTTAGTTACACGTACTACTAATTATGATAATAATATTTAAATCACTTCTAGAGCGCCGTTTTCGTGGGAAAATCACCTCAAGGGCGCTTTACAACTTAATTTATCTAACCTCAACTAGCGCATAATCCCCTCCCAAAGTTACTGCACTTTACCCCCGGACATCCTGTATATGTAATCACACATCAAGTGAACCCGACGCCTTGGACCAAACTGAGACCGTTGCGGCCAATCCTTCCTTAGCGATGGCTAAGTTAAGATAAAAATGACATGTCAAGCCAAGAATCAGTTATTTGGCTCCACTGAAGCAAAATGAATGTACAACGACGCATTAAGATGTGGTTGTTTTTTCCATAATTTGTAGCGTTTCCATTTTAAGGCGCTTTTATTAAATTACCCACTGCTAAACATATGTACTAAACACATGTACAGTTCAATCTACCAAAGCCACTTACAGATAAACCGGAGAGTGTACCGGATGGAAGGAAAATTTCCCTTAGTGTGGATGAAATTTGTCAAAATTCTAAACTATTTCATGAACCGATATCAATTTAAATAACCTAGGAGTCGAAAGATATTATACAAAATTATGGTAGTTTAAGTTTTTAAAATATTCACGAAATATTCGGAATACATGTCTTTCTTTTTGTAAATAAATTAAAAACATCCAGTTTTTATGTTCCTCCCAAGTGATTCTGTATTCCGGGTGTTAAATAGTAACGTGTAAAAATCCTTATTATTAAAAAACACGTAAAACCGACTTGATCCAAAATTTACGTACTTCTAATTTTGTAATGTGTGAAATTCATAGGAATTAAATAAATTTCGAGAAAATCGTGGAAAATCGAAATCTGTGCATCGCCTCCCGGGATGGGAACGTGTCCACATTTTCCGGATTTGCAATTAAATATCAGATTATCATGGTGAACTTATGCGCCAACTTTTAATACTCGTTCCATCGAACTTCTTTCCATCAGCCTGATGCCTATTTGCCATGGGATGGATTTCACCCATATTCAAGGGAAATTATTATATTAGGAGAGTTTTTTGTTTTGTTTTTCTGCTTTCATCTTTCAGGGGTGTAGTGGTAATCGTTTCCAAATATGGAGATGGAAAGTTGCATTTATATCGTCATATTACGGAGCGGAGGCAGGGAATGGCTTGATAGAAAATAGGGTGTTTGCTTAGAGAAGGACAACCAGTGATCTACAGAAAGTACAAACTGGGCGTGGATTTAGAAAAAGGAAGATGGAACGGATCAATGTCCAATTCTCAACAGAATAAGAGAGGTTTTGTTTTAAATTAGGGGATAGCTGGAACCACGGCATTGATAAGGAGGCTGCGTATGAAGGCAAAGTAGACTTCTTTCGATTGAGTAATATTCCGCTAATACTCTGCCCAAACACATAGGGAGATATATCTTAGCAAAGAGAAAAATGTCATATGAGGGGACGTAAGGGGATTAATGTGAGTAATACTAGCGTTCAACACATGTTCCTGTCTTACTTACTGAGGAATCCGCAATCGTTTCCCATATCTTTAAACTCTTGGAGAGATTTGTGTGGACCCTTTTTATAGGGAGGGGGGACTAAAATAACTGTCGCTGTGTCATTCATTACTTTACAATAGGTAATAAAAATATTATAAATAAAAACAGTCCAGACATTCTAGGGACAAATTGAAATAAATCGGAAAGTTTTGATGCTTGGCAGATATATGAGATATGTTATTGACGGCATTGTGATCAATAAGTAAAAATAAACAAACCGCGAGGAAACGCCAATTTTTGTCTTTTTATTCACAAAATATTGTTTTAAAACTCCTAACTAACTAACTAACTATCACGCCGTTTCCCCGCAGGGGTAGGCAGAGGGGACAGACCGCCAAACAACTCGATCTTGGCATACACTTCTTGCTTCATTCACTTTCATACAACGCCTCATACATTCTCTTCTGTTATTCCGACTTCTGACATGGCCCGACTCAAGTATTTAATTCACTTGATCGTGCCATGTCTTCCTCGATCGTCCCCGGCTTCTTCCATTCACATTCGCGTCACATATTCTCCTAACACTTCTTTCTTCGTTCATTCGCTCTACATGCCCAAACCATCTAAGCATCCCTTTCTTAATCTTGCTCACTACGCTTACATCAGCCTTGCATTCTTTACAAATCTCAACATTTTTCACACGATCAAATATGGTTTTAGCACACATTCGTCTCAGTGATCTCATTTCTACAGCATTCAGTCTACTTTCATCCTTCCTCTGCCAGTTCCATGCCTCACTGCCATACAGCAGGGTTGCTTCGCTTCTTTGGACTTTTTGTTTGCGCCAACCGCGTTCAGTCCCCCGTTAATGCATTTCACCCTTCTTTCAATGTCCCTATCAGTCTTTCCATCTCTCGTAAAAATACTTCCCAAATACACAAACTCATCGAACTGCTCCAAGTATTCATCATTCACAACTATAGTGTACACTGTTTTCGTACTCGAAAACTCCTCAATAAGAAAATATGATTTAAAATGACTCCAGGTTCATGTTTTTCAATATTACGTGTCTTTAGGTTAAAGAGCTAAGAACCTGATATTTCCGCTCTGCTTTGAATTTTTTGATGAAGTCAATAACAAAAATTGGGAAAAATGTAATAATTTGTTTTTGCTTATTCTTTTCTCTAGATTCCAAGCGCTGGCCGCGGGGGCAATCATTCCCCTAGAAAGGGGGACAAGAGACTGGTTTTGTCCTGTCTGATATCAAATCAGGCATTTGAGATTAGAAATTATTATTGAACGTTAGGGTGGGACATTATACCTGGAGGAGTCTTGTTCTGAGAAAATACATCTGGGTGTTGGTGTCCCTTGTACACTAGGGTGGGACATTATACCTGGAGGAGTCTTGTTCTGAGAAAATACATCTGGGTGTTGGTGTCCCTTGTACACTAGGGTGGGCCATTATAGCTTCTACCTGGAGGAGTCTTGTTCTGAGAAAATACATCTGGGTGTTGGTGTCCCTTGTACACTAGGGTGGGACATTATAGCTTCTACCTGGAGGAGTCTTGTTCTGAGAAAATACATCTGGGTGTTGGTGTCCCTTGTACACTAGGGTGGGACATTATAGCTTCTACCTGGAGGAGTCTTGTTCTGAGAAAATACATCTGGGTTTTGGTGAACCTTGTACACTAGGGTGGGACATTATAGCTTCTACCTGGAGGAGTCTTGTTCTGAGAAAATACATCTGGGTGTTTGGTGTCCCTTGTACACTAGGGTCTGACATTATAGCTTCTACCTGGAGGAGTCTTGTTCTGAGAAAATACATCTGGGTTTTGGTGAACCTTGTACACTAGGGTGGGACATTATAGCTTCTACCTGGAGGAGTCTTGTTCTGAGAAAATACATCTGGGTGTTGGTGTCCCTTGTACACTACGGTGGCCTTGCAATGTGTTGAGGTTTCCTTTAAGATAGAATTGTCTCAGAAGAGGTGTGAAAATAAAGATAAATATATAGTAGAATAAGTCGGGGACGCCCGAGGGAGCCATGACACGACCGAGTGATCATATACTTGAGTCCGGTCATTTTAATAATCAGAATAACAGAAAGGTGTGCAAACGACGTGACGTATGCATGTGAATGAAGCAAGGAGCTTATTCCAAGACAGAGTTGTGTGTCTAGTTTATACAATAGAACGCATTTTAAAAGTGGGGCTTTCGATATCGACCAAAGATTACACATTTGCAGTGGAACCGTGAAACAGGAAAATTACGAAAACTCCTTTTTAGAGAAATTACTCCAATAAAACGGTTCCACTTTCAAACCTATTCTTTAGAATTTGTGCATTTAAATTAACGTTAACATCAAAATGCTCGTAGGTACGTTATTTTTCAAAAGAGATGGGTAATATTCTGTATTAGAGACTATCACTGTGGTTTCAGTTATTTCCAATGTATGAAGTCATAATTTTTTTCTTCATATATTTGTTATAAAAATTCCAAGAGTAACCGGTTTCAAAAATACCCGGCTTACCGGACAGCAGTCACAGGTTCAAAATAACCGGTTCATATAATCGAGCATCTCTACATTATAGATCCCCGAGTCAACGAGATCCCTAAACAGAACCACCATCACTTGACGGCCCAACCTGTTGGACGTTTCTTTCCCAATTTAACAGCATATTGGTGATCCCTTTATACAAGTTTCGTCTAGTTCTTATGCGGTAATTAATTCTTATGACAAGTTAAATAGCTAAAAAATGCCATTTTGATTTTATCTCTGTTGTTGCATGTTTTGTTGTGAACCATGTGTTTCAGATAAGGACTTAGAATTTTCTATTCCAATTTTAGATTTTGTATTTTTGGTTTGAATTTTGAATGAGAAATTTTGAAATGTGGTTTTGTAGTCAGATTTTTTTTTCTGTTTGTTTATCAATTTAAAAAAAACGTTTTTGAATTTTTAATATTGTTTAAATTAAAAAATAAATAACAAATAAATAGAAAGTAATTGAAATTTGATTCTAATTAAATTTTGAATGTGATAGAGTTTTAATCAATTAAATTTATTATTGTAGAACTTAAGTTTTAAAAATATTATAAATATCATTTAATTTATTTTACGCTTATTATGAAGGAGTTTTTTACAATATACTTCACCCTGCCCGAATTTGTAAAACGAGTAATTAATTTCGCAATACAAAAAATTGTCACATTTTTTAATATTAAATACGATATAATATTTTCTTGACTTAATTCTGTACGAATAATTAGGAAAACGTATGAGGTTTTAAAAGACAATAATCCTGTGATCTTTTAAATTCTTTTTTAAATTCGTAGTAGAATTTTAGGAAAAATGTTATATTTGCTTCCACTGGTTTACCTGTTTTCAAACATTTTGCGTCGTATTTTATCTAATGTAGAGATTGCATTGTCAAGATTTTTGTATTTTGAAATCTTGTCCGGTTTTTTTAACTACCCTTATAGAATTTACTGCTAAATAATTTGTGGTACTGCTTAAGATATAAACTTGCAAAGCGATGTTTAGGTATAATTTTTGAGTCCTGTCCCTTAATACATACATTTAAAAAATGATTTATTTATTGTATTTTTAGATCATTTTTAAAAAAAAATAATATTGTCTTTGGAAGGCGAAACAGCTGTCAAGCGTTAACAAAATTAATATTACTTGTTTTTTTATGAAATAACCGTCTATTTAATACATGCAAAAATATTTAATATTGAAAAATTAAATAAAATTGCAATTTCCGAAATTAAATTTAAATTTTTGAATAAATGTGTTTAATAAAAAACATACCTTGGTCGAACAGGTCGTCGCCGCAGCACACCATAAAACATACCAATAAAATTAATTTGTTTAGAAGCATTTTACAAAGTACTAATTAAAGGTTTATAAAACGTCGGTCACTTCACTTCACTGAATAACTAATTCAGAGATCCCGCAGCGGTTTTAAAGAATCGACTACAAAATAATCAAAGCAGTGGTCGGCACGGAGTGGTTTGTTTTACTTATGGAAGACTTGACATAACAAAGTCATTCCAAATTTATGTACCAATTATGTCATTTAAATTTAACGACACGTTGATTCATGGTGAAAGACAAAAAAGAGTTAAAAGTTGAAAAATAAGAAATCCCTTAATAATAATAAATGTATTATATACAATCAAAAAACCTGTTTTACAGCCCATTTTAAATATGTTTCCTTTCACCTCTCCTTCAATCTCTGTCACTTCTCCCACTCTTTACTAATCCCTACACGCCCCCACCCCCACTGTGACACTGTGGCGTAATTATTGTCCCTGATATGGATGCAGCACTGCGATTTTCTATGATAGAGTTTCATTACGTGTCTATGGACGGAACATCCGTCAGAGAGGCGGGGGTTTAAGATGGCAGCAGATATAACCTGACACGGGCGGTGGAGCTCGACGTGATTTTTGGGAGTGATTATGTGTTAATTTTCCGTTTTGTTTGACGCCGGGTGCGTCTCTTCAATTTACCCGAAGTGGGTATGTTTTAGTTTATCGATGGCCAAATTGTTAGGTTGCGAAATACAACCGCGCGTGAATGGTGCGTTGGAGAAAATCCCTGCAGAGTGATGAACGGACACGAGGGTCAGGTGCTGTATCGACGACCAAACAGGACCTAAAGTAGCATCCTTACATACTATTGTCTGAACCCCACGGAATAAATTGTGGTGGATGGCGCTTCCTAAGAGTCGTCATAGACTTCGCTGAAGGTAACCGTGGGAATCGGTGAGCATCAGGACTGGAGCCGCCTTGCCTGATGCCGAAGAAAAGAATCTGACCACAAGAGCCATCATTTATTATTTAAACCGTTTCGTTTTGACTTAATCCTCCTCTCTACGCTTCTCTTTTCTCCACCATGATAATCAGGGTTTTAGAACCAATAAAGACTGTGAATAGGGTTTTATTTCCTGTGTCATGTTTTATATCACCACATCCCCATGCTTCATTCATCAGTCTCACCCAGGAATTCTGAGATACAGTCGAGCACCCAATGGCGATGCTACAACACCTAAAATGTATGTTATGTCATAATTTTGAAATATTGTAAAGTACACATTTTGCCCTGATGATGAAACGTTTGTTCCGAAACCGGTCGGCGTTAAAAAATAAATAAAAAGTTGTTGAAACAAAGCCTTATTGTTTCACTTAATTATAATGAATAACCACAAAGTGCAATACAATAGTATAAAAAAAGAGTTTTTCGGAATTCAAATTAATATTTACATAATAAACATACGTATATACCTACATAATACCTATGTACATTTAACGGACTTAAAATAAAAAGCTACACACACTTAGACTAAGATGTAAAAATCAAGTATGTAATAAAAAGAATTATCAATAAACAATATGCAAATTAAAATACAAAAATGTATCAGTTTTTATTAGACCACGTAATTTGGATCTATTTTTTGTTTATTAATAAAAAAAGGACAAGTGCCTGCTTATTTTATAAGACATGAACAAACCTCACCCCATAAACCCGGGACCACCTGCTAAGTCACCTGCCCTAGCGAACCACTCGGGGTGACCTGTGGCAGAGGTGTTGGTTATTCAATGAATGGTTCCCAGACAATTGGACAAACTGTAATCAGTATTGTAGTACCAGATTAAGGTTTATAATAGATACAGGTTGCTAACACTAACCAAATTAAATATATCAATGAACTAAAACATTGTAAAAGCGGTGATATTGGCACAAATATAGTTCGCAAACAAAGATAGAACTTAATCGATAATTCGTGCTTAAATTTAAATATAAAAAAAAAACTTAAATACTATTTAATACAGAAAAAAAGCGTTCCGCAGAATGTAAGGTATCCGACCCCTGACATGGAGTCGGGGTCGAGGGTGATGGACAGGAGATAGGGTGTTACCGGGGAAAACCGTATTTTGTGTAATACGTCTGTTGCAAAGAGATAAAAAAAATTGAAGACGCAATAATCATAATTTTCACATTATTTTACCCGTTGGGTAGGACGCTCGGCTAGCAGTCGGGCGGATATAGTTCGATGCCCACAGCGGGTACCAATTTAGTATTTGTTTGGAACAAGCTATATCTGTATCAGGCCAGGTAGAGTCTCTCTTGTAATACATAACATAATTACATAATATATAATAATAAATAAATGGTCAATCTTTGTGGACGTTTAGTAACTAAAATCACCTCAAGGACAGTTTACATCTCCTTAAAGTTTGTAGCACTTTTAAAAAAACATGTTTTCAGATTTGTATTGAAGGATTCGAAATTGCTTTCCGACCTCAAGCCAAATGGAAGGTCATTCCAAGAATGTGAAATTGAAAGCTCTGTCTCCAAATTTAGCATCATTCGGAGAAAGTTCAACCAGTCTGTTGGACGCATCAGACTTAGCCGAACTGAGCGTGAGTTGCCTCTGAGTAAGATTGTCCCTCACGCAGAGATCAGTTAAGTACGATGGTGAATGTTCAGTTGCCTTATATAGCAAAAGACAAAGCGTCTTAGAAAAAATCCACTAGACTTTACAGTATTGCCAAGTTGAGTATTCATTGAAACTATACTTTGGTCCAAGTAAACACATATAAGGGCGTGGCATAGTGAAATAAAAAACAGGTGTTTTTATTTTGGCGATAACATAAAAATGTATATAATATAAGACGACTAAACATTTTGTAAGCATCACCATGGAAGTATTTTCAGAAATGCTAATGGGGTGATGTGCGAATGTGTGTGGCGGTCAATCCTCTCGGCCTACAGTCAATGGCGCTGGTTGCTTTGCTAGCTTATTCATTCAATTACCTCCAAAGAAAACAATCACATACATGTCCACTTAGCCTCTGCGAGTGTACTTTAGACTTGTACGGATTATTGGATATTGGATTATTGACTATAGAAGGAATACCGATCCTTCCAAGTATTCCCACTCTCACCTCCAGTTCCTTTTGCTTATAGGCGCGAGTGTATTGACGTTATCTGATATTTGTTAATTACGTAACCCGCAGACTGTTTTTAATGTTCAACAAAATAATGTGTTTTTTCACACAACAATGCGTATTCATCCACACGCGATAAGGACTATTAATAACGTCTTCTCATCCAGCTGCTGGTGATGCCCATTGTTACTGTCGAGCGTTTTATTCTTACATTCATAGTAGACTTCCAACCTGATGTATGGCAGGGAGGCACGGAACTGGCAGAGAGAGGATCAAAGTAAAGTGAACGCTGTACAGAGAGATCTCTGAGGCGAATATGTGCTAAAACCATGCTGATACCAACCTGATGTATGGCAGGGAGGCACGGGACTGGCAGAGGGAGGATCAAAGTAAAGTGAACGCTGTACAGAGAGATCTCTGAGGCGAATATGTGCTAAAACCATGCTGATACCAACCTGATGTATGGCAGGGAGGATACCAACCTGATGTACGGGAACTGGCAGAGGGAGGATGAAAGTAGACTGAATGCTGCACAGAGAGATCTCTGAGCCGATTGTGTGCTAAAACCATGTACTCGAATGATCGTGTGACAAATTTTGAGATTCGTAAAGAATGCAAGGCTGATGTAAGCGTAATGAGTGAGATTAAGAAAGGGACGCTTAGATGGTTTGGGCATGTAGAGCGAATGAACGAAGAAAGAAGTCTAAGGAGAATGTATGACACGAATGTGAATGATTCTCGGGGAAGACATGGCACGATCGTTTGAATCAAATATTTTAGTCGGGCCATGGCAGAAGTCGAAATAACACAGGATAATGTATGAATGTGAATAAAGCAAGAATTGTATGCTAGGATGGAATTGTTCGGCGGTCCGTCCTCTCTGTATACACCTTCGGTGAAATGGCGTGATGGTTAGTTAGTTAGTTAGTAAATCAAATTTAATAATGTTCTTTTTAAGATCTGCTGTTATTTTAGTTGTTGTATTATTGTGACAGCTGTTTCGCCGCTCAGAGCTTATCTTTGTCAACAAGTTTGAAAATGACTTTGAACGTCGAAACAAACTAAATTGCTGTCGGAATTTAATAAAAACCTTACTAATTTTGATCTACTTTAATATTTAAAAAAGTACTATTAATAAATGTTGTCTCTAAATATTGCGATATCTCAAGACTTTAATAGAAAAATAACAGAAAACGGCGCAATTTAGTGACGTCACACCTCAAGTGCGCTTTACTTTACTTCATTTAACCCAGTGAATTCCCATACCGATATCGCCCCCCTGGTGGGAGCTTGCGGTGACCCGAGGGGCGGTGAGGGTCTCGGGGCGATAGGGGGCAGCAAGAGGGCGGCAAAGGCATTAAAGAAGCGCAAAATAAATTCAGCAGAATGTTTTTAACAGGTCTCAAAGCGACTACAAATTATTCGTGCTTCGTCGCTAAAATCATGCAAATAAAACGCTTCATTACTATTTTATATTGTTCTAGGTCATGCCAAGGATCAGAATAACAGAAAAGTATGTATGGGGCGATATATGCACGTGAATAAAGCATGGAGTATGTGCCGAGACAGAGATGTTTGGCGGTCTATCCTATCTGGTTACCCCTGCAGGACATGATGTGATGGTTAGTTCATTTGTTTAAGAGTTTTTGTAGTGATTTTGAACATATATTTATGTTTTACAGTTAACAATATAGCATACAACGGAAATTCTCAAAAATGCATAAATTGCAAAAGCATATTTGCGGAGTCAGAGTGGACCGCGGAATTACGCAGTAGAGATTTTCTTAGATATGACAAATTACATAACGTACCTAGTATATCAAGTAGACTCAAAAAATCATTGTAACAATCTCGGCACTAATGCAGAACAGTATTCAAAAATAAATCGCAGTCATACGTGAGTTTAAACAAGTTTTAACATATTGTTAAATTTTGTATTATTTTTAACTTTATATTTTGACAAGTTTTTATTCTTTATATTTTTATACATTTTTATAATTAAAATTTTTTTATACTTTATTAAAAATTTTACTTTATATTTTTTATGCATTAACCTTTATATATATACTTTATACTATTTTATACTTTACACCTTTTTAATATACCGTGTGATTTTTTATACTTTTTAATTGTATCTTTACATTTATTTTTTTGAAACACAGATTATTTAAGAACAAAGTGTTAGAATTCTTTAACTGCCAAACTGGGAACATTTCCCGTTTTAAGACAGTCAAATTGACAAGTTTAATTCACATTAAGTCCCATTATTCAAAAACAAAAGGTACAAAAAAAAACTTGTATTGACATCGCAGATCACAGAACATAAATCAAATTCATCACAATGTCTGTCAATCATTTTTGTGAAATAAGTTTTGCCATTTAAAAAAAATAAAATATAGTAAATCAAATTTAATAATGTTATTATTAAGTTCGGCAAAGTATTTTCAGTTTTTTTATTATTGTGACAGCTGTTTCGGCGTTCAAGGACAATTTCAAACTGCCGTTTTGAAGTTTGGTAATATGAAAATGATTCTGTAGAAGTGTGAAGATTCAGCAGAATCAAAAGTAGTACATATATACAAAATAAAAGTGGATTCGTGCAAAGTGTATTTCTTTCAATTAATACATCATACATTGATATGGTCCAAACAGGGTTTCCTCGCTCCCTGTTCTCAAGTAGGGGTGTTGATTGTCTAAATGAAGCCCTTTACGGTGAGAACAAATAAATAATCATTTGATTGTTAGTGATCTTGAGGAATAGTACATATTAATATTTAAATTGCCTCGTTTGGCGTTCTCATTTATTAGAACTGTTGATGATAGATTTTTTTTATATATGAATACAGCATAAGAGTCCCAACTGCTCCCAACCGTCTGGAGCCAGTGAGACTATGGCATCCCCAATTGAGGAGTGTTATGAGGCTGAAGGCATTGGGGAGGGGAGGGAGAAGGGGAACAGTAAGGTGGGGAAATACCTGGCTTTTCAAATCTGGTCACCAAACATGGCTAAAAGCCATTTCAAGCAACGTTTCAATTCTGAATCTTCCACTCTCAGATTGAAGAGAATTTAAAAAAAAGGGTCAATGTTTTGGAAAAATGGTGATTTGTATGTTGCAAAAACACGTGAATTATTATTCAAAACAATTTTCAAACAGTTTGCTTGAGATTATACAATTTCGTTTATTCAGTTTCGCTTGAATTCCGTCCCTGATATTAACAACAGTCCCAATAGATTTACTTATAGTTGTGTGATATTCTTCGAAAGTGTTTATAATTTTAGAGGTATAGTCTTTATTTACCCAACATTCCGGTAAAATCATATCATCGAAAGTCGCCAATGTTTTATGATATACTTCTGTTATTTTGATGAACATTGTAAGTTGTAATAATTCCAGCAATAGTTATTTAAATTTGCA